>JAYJME010000315.1:0-25702 GCA_036873775.1 Costaria costata | reverse complement strand
AGGACCTACTGTAGACACAATAGAACCTACTGTAGACACCAAAACCTGTATATTTCCCTATTTTTGCTAACAATATTATATTTGGTCCTATTTACCATGGTCCCCCGTGTAATAGATCCTACATCTATCGTTATCTGATATGTCTACGTATGAAATGCATTTCTTATGGACAAAAAAAAGCCAAAGCTTTACTCGAACCCCAAGAGCAGTGGTTTGGGATCTCTACGCCTGAGGTACGTACGCTGGTCTACGATCGACGATTCATCTTCTTTCCCCACTTCCATTTGAATTCAACAAGGCTCTCCCTGTATATACCCTCGTTACATACAAACAACCGCGCACTTTTTTTTTTTACGTTCGCTGGGGGACAACGCACGCACCTCCCCGGTTTCCGTGTCGTCGTAGGCGTTCGCCAGGTGGAAGCAGAAGCCAGCTGGGATCGGAATCGTCTGAAAAATAGCAGAGAACACAGGCGAAACGCAAACGGTCCATAAAAGACGGCGAGGAAAATAGTAGTAAGGTTAACAGAGGGATGAAGAGGAAATACGTAATGGCAAAAACAGAGAACAAAGGTCTCGGCGAAATAGCAGAGAGAAATACTACAAGTGCACAGAGTGTACGTTAAGCGCGCGGGTACGTAACAGCAGCGCAGCACCAACGCCAACCAATCAAAACAGTACGTTATCATTCACAAAGAGCACCAACAGCAAATGACAAACGCCAACAACACCAACGCCAACACTATCACCAATAACACCATCTCAATAAACACCACCAACCACCACCACCAATACCATCACCGCCATCACCGCCGCCACCACCGCCACCACCACCACAACCTTGCTGCAAGTCGGCTGCTGCAACTGCATGCAACTGCACGACGCTTGCATGCAACTTGCACAGACTTGCGGCAATTTGCACGACACTCGCATGAACTTGCGCGCAAGCTTGCATGCAACTCTGCCACAAAACACAAAAAAAAAATGTGAGCCATGCTGCAGTAAAGGGGGATAACTTTTTCGCCAGTATTGTTCGAGCTGACGAGGCGTGCTACGATAGAGGTGCGCCAGTTTTTTTCTTGGACTCCTTACTTCAGGAGCTCTGTACTTCACCCGCATACAGGTTTTTAGTCAAACAAAAGTGCAACCCGATTGAAAACACCATGACCTAGGTATACAAAACAAACATATTGCAAAACAAGAACAACACCCTGATGGTTTTGGGTTAAGGAGCTCCGTCATTGAGAAACAAAAAAGCCAAAAAGTGCTACCTCTATCGTAGCACGCGTCCTCCAGCGGGGCCCCCTCGGCCGGGGGGGGCTTTTTTAACAAGTTTGCTGGCGAAGCCAGCCAATAAGTAAGTAGCCGGGAACTCCAGCCAACTCACAGCCCTACTGCTCAGAAAATGCGAAGTTTTTCCTCCCCAAGTAATATGCGCAATCACTTTGACCGAGCATTGTATATTTTTATCCGGTATCACGTTCTTCCCACAAGTTTCCAACGCGGCTGAAGCTGACATTTGGTTGTACTCCCACTCTGGAACGAGCGCCACGAGTTCTCTGCAGAACAACGATCTTCACACCTCCTCCAGCCTGTATCAGATGCAGCTCCACTTTCCCGTACACCTTGGCGTCTCGCTTGGAAATTGTCGGTTTGCATGACTGATATCAGCGGTGTTTGGAACGACGCACTCCCTGCAACAACAGTACTCCCCTACACGCTCCTTCGAGAGGACTTTATATACCAGAGACGATGTGTACTCCCCGGTATCGGTAATAATCGGACATTTACATATAGATCGACGAAATGTTTTTTTTCCGAAGAAATTCGGTGTGTCTCCCACCCCCCCCCGCTGTCATAATGATCCCAAATGTAAATACGTTATGCCACGTCTCACTCCTCCCACGCACCACGCACCTCCGGGATGGTGGCGTGTTCCACGAGCTGGATTAGAGACATCGCCAATGTCTTCTGATCAAAACGTGTCCGAGTGCGTACAGGAGAAGCATTGCAGTCTTCGGCGGCCACGACAAGGCGGTGCAGGTTCTGGTTCAAATCAGCCAGAAGGAGGATGTCCGCGCCGTAGCTGCAAACCAGAGTGAAGAGCCATAGGCAGGACAGAAGTACGTCGACAAGTGCAAAGCGATGGACGGATATCTTACTTGGGTGGTATTGCGGTTCAAGACTGAGCTAGAGTGTCGAAAACTAAGAAACCGTAACGACTACCTGGTATGAGATATACACAATATCACACCACACATTAGGCCTTGCCGGCAGTGATATGTTACATGTCCGAGGAGCTGGCGATTTGGATCCAGCAACAGGACGATATGAACATGAAATTCCTTCTACGATGCTATGGAGTTTGTCTGATCCAGCCTGGCTGCCGCGCGTACGTATCTTGCCATTCGATCGGCAAACATCTCGTGCGATGGACACAACCCCTCCCCCTCCCATCTCACAATCTTTCTTTACACTCCGCATAAAGAAGTACTCTACGTTATCACCAACGCCGACCGATGGATCTGTTAGTTGGATCACAAAAACTCGTAATCTACGTTTTGGTTGACTGGATATAGTGTAGTATCATGGCTAGTTCAAGCGGTGCCAACTGTCCGACTATTTGAGTTTCCTTGGTGATGGAACGCGAATTTGCTACGCTGCGCGCATTTCTCCATGAGACCAGACGCTCAGAGAGGAAAAGAGAGCTGGGAGTTCTACTGCAACTCATGGGGCATCGAAAGCCATCGCCATCAGCGGTGCCTGGCGCCGATCGCAGTGCCGGTGGCCGTGCCGAAGGACGTTGGCCGTTATGAAATCATATAGTTCATACGTACATTGACGAAAAATATCGCCAACCCACTAGTCATCTAACGGTAATTATGTGGCTTCTTGAGTCAACCCTTGACGCGTGCTACTTGGTTGTTAAACGTTCTGCCCAAAAATATTTATGTCTGGAGGGGCTCTTCAGTCAAGCAACTACGCAACATCGTTCGTCTGCCGATATTTGTTTGTCAGCAATACTCGTTCTATATAGCTTCCCAGGTTTGCACCTGTATATAGTTTGTAAACGTCAGCCTTTTGGGTGAGACATTGAGCCTCTAAAGCAAAGAGCATAGTGCACCCCTGTCGTATCATGACTATATTATACTAAAATAGCAGTAGTAAACTAGCCGGGAGGCCATTGCCTTAAACGGAAGAGGGAAACTCGAATCCGAGAACAGACCTTGTCGCTTGCGACCGATGGACATGATCTTCTCCCGCCCGCTCAAGCTCTGTGAACTGCACCAGCGGCCTTCCCGACGTAATGTGCGTGTGTTTCTTCGTAAACGCGTGAGATATGACCTTTTCAGGCTCCATGTGTGGTGCTTTCACCGCAATCAACGGCAGTCATCAGCGAAGCATGACCACTGGCTGTGCTAGCATTGACCACCGATATTCCAGGCAAGTGGCCCACCGTTCTAGGGGGCAGGTGTACGGGTGGCCAGGGGGCAGGGTTTCGGTTCATGTTTTATCGCGAGATACGAGGTATCGTTGCAAAAACATGTATATGTTGCTTTGTTATACGAAGGGTATGGTTTATATATAAATCTAACACCTGGTTTGAAAGAAGGCGGCGCGTGAAAGATTTTGGAAGATCTTGATGATGTGTAGGTTACATGGTTGAGCTCTTTGTTTAGAGGAGGTGGTATATCTGGGTCTCACACGTTTGAAGGGTCCTCGGATATGGGAGCGACAAGCGCGGCTGCATTCAAATACGCCCGGAACGTTACGGACACACCTTGGACAGACTGCAAATAACCACTGCACTGATCGCCTTTTGGTTTCGAAATTGGGTGATTTTACGAGTATGTACGAGAGTTTGTATGCGCGCGAGACGCCTGTTGAGCGGAGCTGCAAGCCTTTATACCGTGGTTTACCTCTTTTAAGCCCTCCGGTTTAAGAGCTTTTGGGAGATAAGACCAGGTACAGTATATCGGCTAGACGCTTTAGAACAGACGTACTCGGCAGTAGTGGGGGGTCATGTCAAATGCAAGGCCATCCATAGAGATACTTCGAGTATGTCCGCTAAATTACCCGCCCCGAGGTGGGCTTAAACCGGACACACCACCGAACACCATCACACTTCCTGACCCGGTTAGGCTACCCATCACCCGTCTACAACAGCAGGGGCCAAGGCTATTCTGTAGCAGAGCAAGGTTTTGTTCGATGACTTTTATCGATCGATACAGCACTGAAAGCCACACGCGATAAATAACTGGTCGCGCACGAAGATAACCTAACCAGAATTATCCCACAGACCGCTCATATCTCCGGCAACACGCCCGCAGGCACTCAAATTGAATAGTCTCCTCAAGAACGCGGGATTGTTCGGCAACTTGTTGCCCCGACGTTAACACATTTGGCCTACATTAGTAACTGAATAACATTATCAGTTTGCACGTGTTTGCCCTCAATGGTTTCCGTTGGCCCATGTGGGGCTTACATCAGGACTGCTGAGCTTTCCAGCCACGGCCAAGTAATCTGGAAGCCTCTGTATCCCTGGTTTACAAGCACCAAAGTGTCGCTCGGTCTTGCAGCTTAATACATCAAAGTGGATCACGCGTGGCGTGCCAGGTATTAGAGAACGCGCCTGAGCAGCACACGACAAAACACCACACCTACTAAGTATTTAGACTTTCGTTACGGTAGGGGCGCACCCAATTATTTACGAGGCTCGTCGGTTGAGGAGCTCTATATACCACCACACCCGACACCTGGTGTCGAGGCAAATATAAAGGGCCAACCCGATGGAGCCCCAGCATCTAATGGCCTTGTTGTGGAGAATGAATGTGGTTCTAACGAACCTGGGTGCTGCAATTCCTCGGTTGCGAGCCTCGCCAGGTACAAAAATGTTGGCCATACATTGCTATAAGGCAAGCTATAATAGAAGGCGAGCTAGAAGGCGAGTTACAAAGCTAGCGAGAAGGCTAGTTCTACCTTAACATGCCTCTGTACCTGTTGAAAACGGAGAAATAGACCGGGTCCGTGGCGACTACCATGCGCATTCCCGGCATAAAGCGGACAACGCTCCTCACGGCTGCTTCCGTTTCCTTGAGAAATATGAAGTACCCAGTAGTGAACGCGCATATGTTTCCCCTTACTATGCCGTCCACGTATGGGAGCTCTTGGGAGCTAAGAGGAATTCCTTCATCTTCGTCTCTGACAATGAGGTGGGGGGGAGCGGGTGGGCGGGAGGGGTGGGGGGACCAGGATTATAATTGAATGTTGAGGTGATTGGAACCTGCTTTTCGATCCTAAGAACCAGGCCGGACGAGGGTGAGTGGGCGGGCGGGCGGGTGGGCTGGCGGCCGGATGGGGGAGGGGCGACCATGATAACGAGCTCATTTTGCATCCAGACTGGCGTTGCGGTAAGGGCGGGGCACCTTTGCGTTGTTGTTTTCAGCCAATCAGAGCCACTCGGAAGAGGGACTACCCAATCCTCAGTGTTTGCGTACCGTATTGCACGAACGAGAACATACCTCTCGGTCGAATGTTTAATCTGAGTTCTTCGACAACTGGTGGCGTGCGCACGCTGAACGATGGCTCTACGGAAAGAGCTCGACGACTTCACTCTGAAGCCACCCTTTTCGTTTTACGTGTCTTCGTTGGTGTCGAGAAACTAGACTCAGAAATTAATCGCAGGGGTTGTGTTGTTTTGCGTGTTATACCGTAAGGAAGCCGGTGCACAGCCGGACGCCTTAAGCACGGCCAGGTGGGTTGTTGGCTTGGCAATCGTAGGACTGACTTGTGTAAAACTATCGTTGTTTGCGTCGGACAAGACATCCCCACCGCTACAAGCACCGCTGCATTGGCCAAGGCTACGGCAGGGGTGTCACGTATAGGGTTTCGTCTTACCATGGGGAGCAGCCTGTCGGGGGGATATCTACCCTATTTATACTAGTAGTTAAGAAAGTTTGTGTATCTGCGGTTGTGCGATATGCGCCGCCATGGAATTGTTCGTCACGTGCTGCGCAAGCAAAACAGGTCTTTTTCGTTCATGAGTATGGCACAGAGTCAGACTGACTGGTTGGAGCGGCCTACACACGGTATCGAAAGTTGAGGGAGAGTGCCCCCCTTACCGTTGCTTGGTTCGGTTTTGGCGTAAGGTAGCGTCCTCACAGGCGCATGCCCTAAGCAGGGTTCGCGTGTCACGCGTTGTAAACGACTGTCAGGACCGTCAAGTATAATTGTTGGCGCTGCCTGAGGAACCCCGTCTTCCATACGCGGACCGCTGGGTTAGGGTGGTCTAGACGACTCGAACAATCGCGCACGCATTCTAGAACAGGTCTTTCAAGAAATCTTACGTGGCAACCTGCTAGAAATTCCCACTGCGCGTCAAAGTGAGGTTGCTCTGGATTATGCGACGAACCTTCAATAGGATGTCTGTGTCGTCTACCGGTCTTGCGGTGTCGCAATCAAGCCGTAGACGTTACCTCTACCAGGGGTTGCGCTGGCGATGATGTCTTGGTTGATGTATTTAGTGCACATGGGCGGCTTTGCGTAGTCTCCTTGTGTTGTCGCCCGTGGAAGCGTATGGGTTGGAGAACACGACCAAAACAAACGGGCAATGGCAATGCTGAGACGTATGCGCGATAAAACGATGAGGAGGACTCCTGTGGCCGCCCAGAAGACAGCTGAGGGTGAAACGTTTAGCGAGTTGAGCTAAAAAACGAAAACATGATCTAACTGTGAAACAAATTACAAGGAATATCAAACGTTTAATCAATCTCTCGCAGCTAACTGTTGGGACGAAAATGATTCCCTCGTCCGAATTTGCTCACCCACGTAACGGCTGAAAAGCGTCGTCGTCTTCACTCTTGAGCGCACGCCCAGTCTCAATACTCCCCGCTGTTGCCACACGTTCAGCGACCCGACCACTCGCTCCCTCGACGGGGGGTTCATGCGTGTCGCACCTGGAGGCGTAGAGTTGGTAAAGGCAAGACAGCACCGGAATCAGGGAGTAGCGGGAAAATCAGCCACCAGCTACCAACCAAGGTTGGGTCATTGTTGGCGTCGGCCAAGGCTACAGTAGGGGGAGAGCTGTCTGGACCTATTGTTTCCGTGATTCAGGGCCACTCGTAGTAGAGGCTACCCCGTTTGTTTGATTTTATGATCATTGCTTTTTTTTGTACATTCACGTTGTTTGCTGTGTGAGTGGCTTCTCCATCTATTTGGTTTGTTGTAGCAATATGTATGTACCTGCTTTGCACTTACTGGTTATTTCTTACGCCGCGCAACAAAGTATCTTGACAAGTCCGAGTTTGGGGAGGTATAGCGCGACTCTCGCTAGGTAGTGTTAGGTAGTACATGTAGTGGCCCTAACGCGGTGGTGGGGATGGGGATTTCCTCTCGAGAGTGATTTTGACGACAATTTGCTGTGCGTTTCTGTAGTGGGCGTGCGATGGCATGCGTGCTACGTAGCATTGCAGTATGTCTTCATATCTCAGCCACGACCGCAACAAGTAGCGACGCGTGGCACGGTAGGAGCAGAACCTAAGGTTTCTATGGCTCCCCACTTAAAAACCTGTACACATCCGCAACAACCGACTTGGCGAACCGTTGTAAGCTATGCTTGATACATAATCCGACTGGTAAATGTTCCATTCCAGTACAAAATGGTTACTGGTTACTGCAGTAGCAGAAAGGTTAATGAGGCACGCTGCCTCGTATTTGCGCTACAGTAGGCAGTGTTCACTCGAAGAAAATAAAACAAACCGAATCCCGCCGCATAAACAAAATACACAGCAGCACCACCACCCCTGAATCCACAGCAGTACGGTGACTGCTGCCAACTCTGAAACGGCTTGAACCGAAGCTAGTTCCACGCGTTAGCCCATTCTTGCGCGTTACTAGAGTCACCGGATTTGTGGAAATCGGTCAAGTACAGCTCTTGTAATTCAGATATTGCAAAGCCATGAGTGTTCCAAACAGGCAGTACACAGACAGACAGACCGACTGTATAAATGTTGGAAGCCTGTAAGCACCCCGCAGTGAAGATGTTTGTTGGCAATATGCCAACAAACAGCCTTATACCAGAACAGGTGAAGTGATGAACACTTTTCAACCAGCGTGAACGGTGCAAAGCTCTTCTCATACCTGGATTGGGCTATAGACCAACCCCACAAGGGACCCACACGGTCCTCGCACACCGCACACCACACCTCATTAAAAGCACACCCAGACTCACGCAAACGTCTGATGTTTGGCGAGTTCGAGGGGGGCAAGGCCTACCACTCCGGAGGACAGGAGGTGTAGTGGGTGGACAGCATCGTACTCTAGGGGGCAGGAGCGTTTCGGTTGGGCTGTCTCGAGACCGACCTCCAGCAGCGCAGCGGAAGCACGTGGTGCTGCTCTGTCGTGGGCAAACCTGGCAGGGCATACTCTGTGTCTCAGACACCTGCTGCACCACATGTTGTTTTCGCAGCCGTTCCGGCACGTATGGGCGAAAAGCCAACATACAGTGTCCCCCTTTCGCGGAGAGATTGTTTCATTCATCTTGGTTCATTCAGTCGAAACTCCTGAGAGAGTCCGACTGCCCCTCTCGGGGAAGGAGTTGTGTGTTTATTTTTTCAGTCGGAAGAGCACACAATGCACATGATTTGGCATCAACAATAAGAGAACGAAGTTCCATTATCGTACCGCAAGGATCAACACGCACCCACACACCAGGTACAGTAAATGTGTTCCAGGAATACACTACACCACCAGGAAAAGCACCCACCTCAATACTAAGATCACTCCGCAAATACACTGCTGCTATGGACCATCACAAAACCAACACACAGCAGTGTACAATCAGTGTACCATATGACGTTTCAGCAAGATGCAAGCACTTTCGTATATTTTAACGGGATACTGATTGCCACGGGTCAGCACCCACCCGCACTGACTCTTACTGTACAGCGGTGGACGGCGATCAAAAAGAACACACCAAACGCCACGCAGAAGTAGTAGAGCCTAACAAAACGCCAAACTATTGTCTGTACATATCTGCAGCAAACACACCCAACGCAGTCCTCTGACCATTACTTTGGAGCGCACTAACACCCGGCAATGGTGGTAGAAGAGGGCCGGCCACCCCGTACTATTGTCTTCCTCCGCGAGAGGCGGAAAATGCAACTACCCACAAACCGGCAACTCCCCGATAACCTGGCACCGCTGGTGAATATTCAGCCCGACCGCCTACCGGCTAAAACGACCGGCAGTCTTTAGTCTGCAGTATATAGCAGACATCTCGTACATGCTGGGAAACATGAGAATACCTCGGGATACCAGGCGGCAGGAGGAAAAAGTTAAACGTTTTGGTTTTCAGGGTTTCTACATCAACACTACAGTAGTCTTCTCCAAGGGACCGAAAACAGCGGCTATAGGACCTCACGAGATGAGCCCATTTGCAACGGGCGCAAAACAAACTAGATTGGGCTTGCCTGTGAAGGTCTCCTATAGTGGGGTATATTACGGTATGACGGTGGTGGCGAATGGAGGGCTTGGGAATGATCTCTCGGATTGAATGCGTTGGAAAATCTGCTTTTGTTTCTTGCAGTAAATCCCATATGAACGCAAATCTGAGCACTTCCAGAAACGAACTCGGTGTCGTGCCGACAGACCCTCGCTAACTGCTGCCACCACCTGCGGCCAAACAAGAGACTATTTCTAACGCGACCTAGATTGGTCGATCGAGAGGGACGCCTCATTTCGCGAGCACGTACCGACTGTTCCTGTCGAGCGCTGTTGCAAGTTGGACGACCAAGACCCATTCGGCAAACATCCAGGCTAATGCTTACAAAACATGCATGCATTTGGAACCAAATGAAAACCCAAAAAATAGAGCCACCACTGAAAACAACAAAACAGCAGGCCACTTGGTTCATTGCGTAACGTGCAGAGGAGATTACCTGTACGACAATCTCAGTCGCACCTTCTCCGGGTTAGGATGGGTATTGCTGTGCAAATGAGGTGTCCTATACTGTAGATAGATGGTGAGAAATCACTCGCACTCAATCGTGTAACTCTGTCTACACTACTGTGTTTACTGTGTGTTCGAGTGAGTAGAGTCCACTCCTGCCCGCATCAGTAATAATCTTCGCCCGGACCCTCTCCCCTCCGCCGCGTCTGTGGCGTGTGATGGTCTATGGCCTATTATGACAGACAGCAGTTAGCAGTTGGCAGAACAGAAGTACTGTTCTACACTGTAGCCGACAATAGGTGGTGGCTTCGTATGGGTTTTGGGGGAGCGAGGCGAGGCGTACTGGGGCTCACTACTACGAATCAATGGCACAAACACAGGGTCGCCCACGAGGCGGGGTGCGAGCCCCGCCCGCCCTTGACCGTGCGTGTTTGATAACCATAGACTGATCGATCGCGGTGGGTGGGGCCGCGAACTGATTCCTATCATTGTGTGTCTCGTCGACATGGTATGACCACACCAACGCTTGAGCCCGCCAGTGGCGAGGTGGAGATGCTACTCGGTCGCGCCTATCTATGCAGGCAGCTGCGAAATGCACGAATCGACAGTCAAGCTGCCTGTACGAGGTAGCGACGAATAAAAAATTGATTGATTCCAGGAAATAATGCCGATCTGCTTCAACCGCCTTGCTCCAGCCTATATTATCAAAGCCCTCATCCTGCGCCGACCTCATTAAATGCAAAACTGCTCCCACAAGGCAGCCGTACGATCGAAGTTGCGATCCGATCCGCATCATTCGACAAATACATGCATACCGCAGCAGCAGCAGTGATGCCGCTATCATACAGATATGCTGGGTACTGGCACCATCGCTTACGAATATTGCGGATCAGACGAGACGCCGAACAGCTTCGGCGAATACAAAGAAACTGGCAACCTCAGTATGCATACAGCAGCAGTAATGCCACTACTATGCACGTAAAATGGGTACTGGAACCAGTCTATGCGAGCGTTACAAACACGACGAGACGTCGAGTGGACACAGGCTCGCGTTTAATATCGAAGCCAGGCGAACGAAAAATATCGCACTTTGAGTACAAGAGTGAAATAACTACCAGATAATGCGTCGACGAATCAGGCCACACGCCGAACGGCTGAGGCGAGCACCGAGGAACTGTTCACATCGCTCGAATGCGCGTACTCGTACGAATGTTATTGTGCAGTTCGTCATTGCTTCGAGTGCCTCCATACAATCGACTCGTCGTTATGTACTCGTACTCGTACTCTCATCACGTGGATGTTATGCACACAGGATGTTGTTTCGCAGCCTCTCTACGGGCCTGCGAGTGTTGGACAAGCGCCCAAACATCTCCACCCAGGACGCTGATGACTGTTACTCGCCCCCGCCGGGAGGAGTACCATGTCGGCTCACAAGTCTCCCTTTGAGTAATATGTTTACTGGTGAAATCGGAAATATATATTTGATGGGTGTCTGTTAGATGATTTAAACTGTCATATAATACTATCGATCCGACTACTCGTTCCTCGCGACTACGTCTCGGCGTCCAGCGAGCCTAAACAGCAGGAATCTTGGTAACAGATGGTTTGAAAGCGATAGCGAAAGCCAAGCGGTGGGAGGGGGGCCGATGCGGTGCCATCGTGTGTACCGTACATGATTCGCCGGTGTGATCGAGCACCGGCAAGGTGGTCACCGCAGGAAACCATCATGGGGGTTACCGCGTTCTATCATACGGATACTAGTACCAGGCAGGTACAATAGGTCTCGACGAGCGGAGGCCCTGACAAGCGAGAACAGAACAGCAGGCTTCGTGGCGACGAACAGCATAGCTCCTGCCATACCTCATTCGAAATGCGGACAGCAGGACCCGGGCGATGCTATCGTCCGGGGGCGTACAATACTTCGCGTATCTATAGAAGCACAGCGAGGTTGGACACAGCGAGGTTGGACGAAAATGCAAGGGCCCGACTGGGGCGGGTGACAGGGGTCTTGATCGATAGGGGTCTTCATGGATAGGAGTCTTCCAACTTCCAGTTCATATTTTAGACCGGATTTCCCTAGTCGGGATTGCTTTCTGGATAAGTAAACGCTTACGAGTACACTATTAGGATTTCCTACCTGCTGCATGCTGCTGCATGGCTGCTGCATCTCCGCTGCATGCTAACAATTGCAGCTCCTTCATATGTTCAGTTTTTGACAGAAGCCACTTAATCTACAGCTGCCCACCGTAAAGAGAAGCGGCACGTCGCCACAGATTCTGGACAAAGCCAGACATACGCTCGGAACTCTGGCCACATAACCACTGAGGCCGGTCGAGAACGATGGAGAAAGAGAAACACGGATATAGATAGAAAGGGGGGAAGAGAGAGAGATATTTGGAACCCCGGAGCTGTCGCGACGGCAGATATACGGAGAGAGAGAGGGCACAACAGCTGATTGTCGCGATCGTAGATAGACTGGGAGAAACATAGGTGGACGACAGCTGTGAGTTCGGTAAAACATCCGTGACATATGTTACGCTTTTGGCACCCAGGAACCCAGGGCACGGGGCGCGCGAAATGATCGGTCTATGAGATTGACGCGGCAGAGGAAGCCGAAGTAAATACCGCAGATGGAGTATCGAAAATATGACTGATTGCCGACATAGTCTTGAAGTGCCGGTTGATCAGACAGAGCTAACTTTCGTGTATCAGACCAACTATCGACTTGATGATTGATTGGCGACATATGCATAACTTGCTTGAACTCGGGGTAAGCAAGACTTTGACGTAGGGGATGGCAAAATAACAATGGAACTAAGCGTCGAACCACAGTTGAAAACCAGAAGAGTTTGGGATTCAGATTGATGCCTGATACAGGGCCCAATAACTGCGTCACACTCCTCGCAGTCACTCACAAGCGAAGAAGCCCAGGTTGCTGCCGCTAGCAGTCGATAGCTGCGGACGGAGTCAGGTGTGGCAGGAGGCGCATGTCCTGGTCTTCGGGGAGTATCGTGACGCTGCTGTTTTCTGTGAGGTTGGAACAATAGCTACCAATACAAACGTCTGAATCAAGTATCGCGGAGAAACCCAATTGGTTTTGGACCTACTCGTGTACGTATTTAGCTTCCTCGCCAGATGGGATAACAGGAGAGGATTAGCAGATCACGCCAAACTCTTGACGGCGTGGCACAAAATCGGCGAGACAAGGTACCCCCGGTCGTGGTGGTTCGTCTAACGCCAGACGCGTCACAATTGCTTGCGAGTTGTCGTGAAATGTGTTTTTGAGCAAGCCGACAGACAAGAATACAGACGGATGTACGAATATACGTTATTACGCTCACGCCATAAGCACTGCCTTGCATGTGCGCATTTGCTTACGCGACCAATTCGAAAGATGATTGTTTGAAGCCTCGGTCGCTTCGCGCCTCCTTCTCCAGAATTCATTATTTAATTTGAGAAGCGCAACCCTACGGCACATGGTACGGTCCTAGTACCGCGGCGTACAACTGATCCTCCGCCAAACCATGGCCAGATTGTGGGGTTTTAAACCTGTCAGGTATTTGTGACAGATATCTTGTGGACGATATGCGTCCTGGAGGCTTACTCGTCTCCTGGCGGCCTCCACTTCCGACCCAACCGATTATTGCGTGTACCGTTTATGACAGTCGTTCTATAACGCACACCCCTCGGACGATTTCCAGACCCACTTCCCCATAAGCCAATGGGGGGATGAGACACATGCTACGCTAGAGGTGCACCAAAGTTTTATGGGGGTGTTCACTTGAGGACCTCCACCACACCTCACCCCAAAAACGACATTTGATAAACCAGTTACACCTGGGGCTAGGATACTCCCATGGCTTAGATATCGAAGAAAAGTATAGATATTACGAAACATAGCATAGTTCACAGTTCCTCAGGTGATATGTCCGTTAGGCCCAAAACGTTCGACGAAAACGGGCTACAGCATAACATGGAAGAAAATACACCCCTCTTAGAAAACACCAGCACACCCGGTGATTTTGTGTGCATTTCGTTTTCCGACCATCGATTTCTTACCGGGGGTGCGTTGAATTTCACAATCCCCTTCGGAGGTACGCCGAAATACAGTATTAACTCAAAAATGATCACACCGTCCGGTTGACACCATTCACCGTTCACCCCCAACACGTTCCGGTTTCGATACCAGCATGGAAGCCACTGCTGTCATCAACCTCAGTGGGCCGAACGACTTAAAGGCCGCGACCCTAGTGGTACCTGTACCTGCTGTTGCCGTGCCCAGAGCTACGATCACGTTGTTCTTCTCTGGGATCAGGCTGCCTGTCGGTGTTGGTACTACCGGGACCACGCCTCCTACCGGTACTTCCGCCGTGCCCTAAGCCCCCACTACGGGTACCGGTACCGGTATCAGTCGAGCGTCCGAAGCGGTGGCAGGAACGCCCAACGCGCCAGCCAAAGGGCCCGAAGCCCCATCAGCAGCACCCGAATCACCAGCCACTGCGACTTCCACAAGCGGCGAGACCATGCCGGCCGATGAAAGCGACGAGAGGAATGATAACGACGTAGCACACCCCCTCGTTACCACATCCCCCAGCTGTGGGCCCCCCATGAATGGTGGTTATCACCCGGGATATGTTAGACACTACACCCCCCCATTAACAGCACACCCGGTGACAAGATTGGTGTTAATCAAATTGTGATCACGGGGGTGTATTTTCGTCCGTGTTGCACGGTGCCCTCATCGTAGCAGGTGGCGAGGCTAACAACATACCAGGTACTAATAACCAAAATATCGGCTATCAAAGTATTCCGTCGAAACCTTTCGATAGACAGACGCGGTCGTAAAGAAACGTGCCAAAATTCCTCCGACGGGTGTGTGTTATGTATTTGTTTGTTTCTAGCAGACGGTAACAGCGGGGGGAGGGGGGGTGGGCATTCAATCATTTGACTGTCTTGAGTTGGCGCGGTTGTGGTTTGAGCAGATATGGAGTAGATCGAAGCTCGTTTGTTTTGGAGACCACACAGACTATCGTTTACGGGTTAAAGCAATGCTCACATGATCACTCTTCCCCCAAAACGTTTGGCTGCCTTGTCTGCCATAATGGCGGCATCGACATCATGGAAGCAGAAGCGGCACTCAGGGCCGCGATCTCTCCAGTTACAGTTGTAGTCGCCGAACCACCCGGTGCCGCATCTGCTGTCGCACACCTGCGTGGCACCACGAAACGTTCGGCATCATTGACGGATGGACCAATCAGCCCGATTATTAGTCGTCGTCGTATGCCTCGCTGGTTTCCATGAACAGGCGGGGTTCATCGCTTTTCTAGAACTACAGCACACATTGCAACCCACACCGATTACGGTCCGTGCTTTCGGCTCTCAGCCCCCGGCGTCTCCCGCAGAGGGCTGGGTTTACGTCTGGACCACCATGTAAGAGAAGGGTGCCAAAAGGGATCATGCCGGGGTGGGATCAGATGGTCAGGGTGCTGTGGGTATTCCGCCCAACCAGATGGGGGTGTTGTCTATTGCGGCCTCCTTCGGCCCTAGAACACGAAAGCACTGAAACTATCATGTGGGTGACATTATGTGTCGCAGTTGTGGAATCACGATCAGGCATGGTCTAATGGATATTAACAGAGTATCTGCCACACATTTGAAGCTGAATGTTGACGTTTGCGTCCAAATCGTGCCCAGCTACCGAACAAAGGATGTCGGCCGACCCCGAGGGGCGGTTTCTGCCACTAGCAAGGCTGTGTGAAGTCTAAATGGTAGACGCATGCTACGATAATGGTAGCACTTGTTAAGATTGACGGCCGCTTCGACTGAGGAAATAATATACCCAATATAGGTTGAATATTAATATATGCTTTGACGCGGGCTACGACATGGGCAGAAGTGATTCGGATATTCCTGTTCCTGGCTGACTGGGTTCCGCAACAACTGAGGTGATACCCAAAAACGGTATGTATTTTTTTCATTGTTCGGTTATATTCCTACAGTGTAGTGCCATGGGGGTCATCCATCGGGTTGCCCTTTCCTCTATTCTTGAAGCTCGGTTTTGGGCGGGGTCGAGAGCTCCCTACGCACGCCAATACTAAAAGCGCAACAATATTCGACACAAGTACTTCGCGTAGTTGGAAACATATTCCTTTCCCCAACACAATAATGCCCAACACGGGTCTGCAGACCCGTCGTACGCTGGGGGTTACACGTTCAAACCCCAAATGTTAAAGGTTGCCCTTTCAAGCCCCGAACGGTAGGAACGCACTTTAAAACCCAAACCGATAGCGGCTACCCTTTTAAGCCGAGAACGGTAGGAGTTACCCCTGTAAACCGAAGCCGGTAAGGGTTACACGTTTAAGCCCACTCTGGTAGAGGTTAGGCGTTTAAGTCCATTTTTGTCACTGGCGGGCACCTCATCTGAGGCAGGAACTGCCCAGACTAGTTGGAATCCTATGATAAGTTTCTAACGAAATTCGATAGACTCTACGAGGGTTATACCCAGCCCATGGGACTTGCCTAACTGAATAATGTTTTGTGTTTTGTTCAAGTCTGCAATCTCGTGAGGTAAGGAGCTCCCGACGTGAGCTATTACGGGGGACCATAGTTAATAGAACCTACTGTAGACACCAAAACCTGTAGATTTCCCTATTTCCGATAACAATATTTGGTCCATAGTTAATAGGACTTACTTTAGCACAGTAGAACCTACTGTGGACACCACAATTTATATATTTCCCTGTTTTTGCTAACAATACTTGGTCCTATTCACTATGGTCCCCCGTACTAGGTACCTCACAAGTATTTGGTGCTTCTGCTAGCGTAGCAAGCGTATGCAGCGTGCACATAAATCACGTAACCCTTTCACTACCGCAAAAATGCATCCTACACTGTTTCAAACTATTTACGTTCCCTAAACCCGTTCCCGCCTCTGAACGGGTTAAGACACTCACCGTGTCGATCTTGCTGGAGCACTGCTTCGAGCAGGTCACTGAATCGGGCGGCCGCCTCGTATCGCACATAATCACGTGCTGCCCCCCTCCCTCGTCCCTGTCCGCGCTCGCCTCGCTCCGGAGACGGTTCTCAGCCTTCCGCGCCGCATCAACGTCCACGTAGCATCTTCGACAACGCCACCCGTACACGTCCGGGCTGCCGGCACCACACCCCAGGCCGCCAAAACGATCCTGCTTGCTGGAATTGTCTTCGCACGTGTGATCGCATACAGTGGACGTACCTCTAACCGCGGTCTGGTCGTCAGCAGCTCCATGGCCACAAGATGTCGTGCACTGTTCCGGCAGCCGGCTAGAACGGGATTCAATACTATCGTTGCTGTTGATGACCGTATTCACCCCGGATACCACGTTCTTTAGCCCTTCGCCCTCGTGCTTGCCCAGAAAGTGGGTGCCCCCTCCGCCGGAGCGACTGCCATGGATGAACATGGTGCCAAATTGGGCCGCCCTCGAAACAGTCTGGGGGTTGACGTCCAAGTATCCGACGTTGGCGATCTACCGCGCAAGGTCGTCCCATCAAGGCATATATATATGTCGGACACACATAGGGAGGGACATGGGCAGGAAACAAGAAGAAACCACGGGGCAGAGGACAGAGGAAAATATGAAGATGGTGTCAAGTATAATGGTGGTTGGAGTTCGGGTGCAACTTTGACGTAAGTACCCTACATTGCTGATCTACCACGTCCGCTCATCCCAGCGCACAATCCATATGTCGCATACACGCACGGAGGGAAGGGCACTGCAAAGAGGGATGAAGTACCAGCAACTAGACAACAGCGCGTCAAACAGAGGATCATATAAAGCGCGCCATGTAAAATACGGTTGGGGTTCGTGAAGACGCTAAACGTCCAACTACCCACGTTTGGTAATGGAAAGCTACCTCGAAAGCGCATGCCAACCCACCTTATATATATATATATATATATAATGTATACACGCAAAGAGGGATCGGTGCAGACGAGTAAAACGTTTGACAGACAGAGGACTCTATGGAGAAATCGCCAAGCAAAAACAACGTAGGGGTTCGGAAAGAAGCCCAGATGTGGTAATGCATGACGTTTGACGATAAGCTGCGTTACACTAAAACTGCCTTGACGTCCACGAGTATAATTGTTTATGGTTCCAGTAGTAGAACTTGTGATGGCTCCAGTGGTATAAATTGTTATGGCTCCAGTACTAGAAACTGTTATGGTTTCAGTAGTTCAAAGCGGCATGGTTCCAGTAAAATAAACTGTCGTGGTCCAGTAGTATAAACTGGTATGGTTACAGTGGTAGAAACTGTTATGCTTCCAGTACTATTACGGGGGACCGTAGTTAATAGGACCTACTGTAGACACAACAGGACCTAATACAAACTGTATATTTCCCTTTTATTTTCTGTTCTACACAACTATTACGGGGGACCATACCTAACAGGACCTACTGTAGCCACAATAGGACCTACGGTATACATCAAAGTCTATATATTTCCCTGTTTTTGCTAACAATATTTGGCCCTATTAACTATGGTCCCCCGTAATAGAAACTGTTCTGGTCGTGTAGTTGAAACTGCTATGGTTCCGAAGCGTGCAACGATAGAGGTTGCACTTTTTGGATTTTTTGTTTCTGAATAACGGGGCTCTTTAACCCAAAATCGTCCGAATGCCAATCTTGTTGACCGAAATGTTTTTTTGAAGTGCCTAGTCCATGGGTTTTCTCATCGGGCTGCCTTCCAGTTTACTCAAAAACAATTTTCGGGTGTGATTTGGAGCTCCTAAAGTGAAGATTCTCAGAAAAATAAGGGTACACCTCTATCGTAGCATGGGTCTTCCAGTGACAAAACCTTTTATGGTTCCAGTTTTTGAAACTGTCATGGCTCCAGTAGTAGAAACTGTTTTGGTTACCAGTTGTAGAAACTGTCATAGTTCGCGTAGTAGAGACCGGTATGGTTCCAGTGGTAGAACCTGCAGTGGTTTCAGAAGCAGAAACTGTTATGGACTCGTTCTACGGTACGGGTAGCACGCAACGTTTTCGAGATTTGTTACCGGAGGAGTTCTGTGCTTAACCAAAACCCTATTTTGAAAACATTATAGGCTTAATCCGAAGCCAAACCATTTAATTGCCTGGTGGTTAAGACGAATATAATAGTAAACCCCGAACGGGATTTGGCTGTGTTTCACTTGAGAGGCCCTGTCGGTCAGACACAGTTAAGCGAAAACGTGACGAAGGCTTCCCCTATCGGACAACGCGTCTGGGTTTGCAAGTCTGAACCAGAGAGGCTTTACTGCCGGTATAGAGTCCGCGGGAATGACAAAGAGCTACGAAGGCCTCCTTGCGTAAGACTGTTGCTACTTCAGGGGGGGTTACCCCTTTTGCGTTTTTTCACTACCGAGCTTATCCCACAAGGGTGAGTGACTCCGTACCTGAGCGAAATTGTCCTAAACAAGAATGTTTTTGGCGAGGCGTAACAACACATCGCACGGCGTTGCATTTCGCTGAACCGAAAAATGGATACGCGCTTGAAACTGCAATAAATAATAACGGTTGCCACTCTCCCGGGTGGCGCTGAGCGGTTCAATCAAAACGATCTAAAGGCGCCCCCCCCCCAAGTACTGTAGCGCGGATCGTGTAGTCGACTTTTCTAGGTCTGAATCGTGGTCACGAATAATATTTTAAGTAATGAGCTCACCTCACCGGACGCATGTTACTGTAGGAACAAGTGGTATGAGGTTCATCATCTGAGGAGCTGCACATATACCTCACCCAACAGCAGAAACAATGGAAGATTAACCCGCTCCATAACGTCAGGTGCTAGACACACATAGCGAATTGTATAATGAGTATTGCCCCTCTCATCCAACGATTGATTGTGGGTAGTGCTGATATGTCTGCTTTAAAGCAAACGCTTGAACCGCGCACATTTCAAGGGTGATTTGTTTGGACAGTTTGTTAGTTCACACTCCCCCCCTGCGAATATAACGTATTTGTGCCGAAAACAATAGTTGCATACTTATCATCGTTGCACGGCCGTTGTCTTGGTCGTGCCGATTGTGTCACTTGTGTCGCTAATGATTGCATCGTGGTGGAAGTTCATATTTCTCAGCAACGCACATACAAGTAACGGCATTCACAATTATCCCCCAGGACGATTTGTATTACATGCGAGAACTGCCGTATAGCATTCGAAGTATTACCAGGCGGATACATTCTTAATGATTTCGAACTATTACCAGGCGGATACATTCTTAATGATTTCGAACTAGTACCAGGCGGATACATTCTTAATGATTTCGAACTATTACCAGGCGGATACATTCTTAATGATCAAAGCGAGATATGGAATGTACAATTTATAAACGAAGGCATACTGGTTTCGAAGGCAGGCGGACCGGTTCTTAAGAATGAAAAAAAAACGGGGTACTGGCATGAGACAATTCGGGCATCTACGGCTTTTAAGGACCATCGTGTGTCCGATTGTCCTGCCCCTCCAGCAGTACTGTGTTGAACTCACCAGATTAGTGTTTATAAACATTCCCGAGAACCGTTGCCACAGAGGCCAGCTGTAAGGAAAATCGGCAATGGTCGCCCACAATGCAACATCGTAGCTGTACGAGTACCCCCACCGCGCCAGGGCGAACTTGACGAACTCGACGAACGCAGGGTCCGTGTTGTTGTAAATAGCGTTGCCGTTGATGTGGCCCAATATGTGCCACTTATCCGTGATCGCCGAGGTCGAGTGGAAGTTGGTGCCGGTGAGGGTGCTCCCCTTCACCCAAAAGGCCTCCTCGGATACGAACGCCGCGCGGTACAGCTCTTCGAAGCTCTTGTCGCTTGTGACGATGACGTCCCACTCGAGGATCGCGATGGCCTCGAAGTACGAAAGCTGTTGCCGAATCGTCTTGTCTAGGAACAACTTGTAGAACTGAACCGATGGTCCTAACGGGTAGCGGTCTTCCTGCACAGTTTACCCACGACGGTGGGTCGCCGTAAACATCAGGTGTAGTCAGGCATTGTAAATTGGGCAAACCCTAATGCAATGGTTTGGTAGACCTGTCTACAGCACAATTATTGAGACGGCATGCATGAGTGACACCGATCTGTTAACTGGCAACAGTCCGAGCTTTGTTTCTGCTCGAAGGTCCTACGCCTATACAGCACAGGCCCACGGATAAGAAAGAACGTAACAAGAGCACTCGACTCGCGTTGGGGGGTAAGCTAAGGAAACGGGATTCTGCTATCATGCTCAGCGGTGAACTCCGCCCCAAACCCTATATATTGAATGTTTGGTGTTGCTCAAGGAAGGTAGGAGTCCCAATAAGGTGTTGGACCTTGCTCAGTTCAGGCTTTTCTTGTTGCTGGGCCCATTCTGTACCAGGTACCAGGTAAGTACCACGGAAAGTACTATTAATAGGTCACCGCATGTATTCGTTTGATTTTTTTTCAGTTGGTAGTAGGGTGCATACTGGTCGCGCAAGCATTACAAATTGGGTTGGTCCTTTGGCGTGTTAACTTGGCAAGGCCTCGCCTCTCGCTTCGACGCTATCTCCCCGGCATTTCAGGTGCATTCCCGGAACAAGCAAACACACGATTCGATTCGATTCCTGAAGAACGTCGCTCCCTGCCCACCTGACTCGCTGAGAAATCCCCAAGAAACAACGAACAAAACGCCTAAGTATGTGTCATACCAGACATATCTTTGTTTGACCTTCCAAACCAAGATCAGGCCAACCCAGGCCCGGCATGGTTGCGCTAAGGACTTGACACTTGACTTTCCATAGCAATAAGAGGTGAACACAGCCCAAGGGTGGTTGTGGTCAAGACTGCTTCTACGATAGCCCTCCACCCCCCAAAGCAGCGATTTTCTTTAACAAACTTCTCATGGCTGCTCGACATGAGCACGGATGCTATAAAAAAAATATCTTCCAAAACTCTCTGGTTTGGAAAGGACTATCGAACGGCGCCGTCGGGGTGGCCAGGGGCACCGGGTTTCAAGAGATACGGCCCGGAGCTTGTTTGAGCCATGCTACGATAGAGGTGTTGTTCCATGCTTTTGTTTCTGGGGCTCTTCACTTTAGGAGCTCCATATCACCCTCCAAAATTGTTTTGGGGTAAACTGGAAGAGCAGTCCGATGAGCGAACCCATAGACTAGGCATTCAAAACACTCCTATTGCTAAACACGATTGGCATTCGCAAGATTTTGGGTTAAGGAGCCCCGCCATTCAGAAACAAAAAAGCCAAAAAGTGCAACCTCTATTGTAGCATGCGTCATTTTAAAACCGGCGATTTCACTAAGGAAAAGTTGCAGGGGCTATCGTAGAACGACACTCAACACGTAAAGAAACCCTCTCGTGAGAGTTAATATCATCAGGGCGAGGCAATGTGTGCCTCGGAAGCCAAATCTTCATAGTAATCGAATCTTCATAGTTGTCGAAGAGGTACATGTATGTCAAACGCTAAATATACGGAGTGTGTTGCAGGCGGCGGTGTGTTGCGCGCAGGGGCACCACGGGGAAAACCTTTGAACGGGTCAATAATACATGCACTTGGGGGTACTGTTGTTCTACAACAGGGCTATATTCACGCCCGGTTGGTTCACAGGGACGTGGCCAGACCAGCAACAACCACAAGATATATAAACGTACTTCGTATTTAATCAAGATTTAATCAAGCAGACTACAGCGGAGTATCTGATTTGAGTGCCCCTCGGAGCAGGCCAGTGATACCGCTCTTATCTCCGAGCTGCTTAGTATACACATCACACTTACATGGGCTTCATAATAGGCGTCACAAGGCGTGACCAGCCGGTTGGATTGATCTGAAATCAGTTTTCTCTGGTTTTGAACTCTCTGAAATCGGGTTAGGTTTTTCATACAGTACAGTGGGTACCTCATTTTACTAGCGCCGATGACAAGCTGACATACGCGCTCATATAACTGCAGGTTGCTCGTGCATGTTGTAGGAAATACGTAATGATTGTTTTCGGCGGGGTATACCGATTTGGCCGCACGGAATATAAAATTCCCTTATCTAGGCCTCTCTGACACCGGGCAACCCAGTCTAGACTATGTTGAGACTATCTATGTGGATGCATTGGGTAAAACACTGCTGTTTGGTTTATGAAAATCTATTTCAATAGCAAGTCATGGGTGGTATTACACGTTGGTAAAGCGTTGGCTAAGAGTTGTTACTGCTGTTGAGTTATGCGAAACGGGGCTCACATTAGACCGCTGACAATGGGACCGCGATCTTAATTTTCTGAAATGATTTTGTGTACACCATTTCAGCGGCTGTATTTCGCGGGGAACTCAAAACTGAAGCGTTCTTCTATCAGGCATATTTCATTATTTTTGCGAGAGCTTTCCCATGAAGTTGGTCGTTCATACAGAGCATGGCTACAAACGTTTTAGGAGGACGCAAGTCAAGATTTCGCATATCATCCAAAAAGTGGTCCGTTTCTTAGCAAGATTGGAATGTTTACCGGTCATGGGCCAATCTTCGCTTATTTTTCGCAATCTTAATCCCTCGTAAATATTCGAAGCCATACTCTGTATGCACTATTACGGGGGACTATAGTAAACAGGACCAAATATTGTTGGCAAAATTAGGGAAATATATAGGTTTTGGTGTCTACAGTAGGTTCTATTGTGTCTACAGTAGGTCCTATTAACTATATGGTCCCCCGTGATAGTAGGTAGCGCTATATATAACCAACATTGTATGTAGGTACTTTTGTGATAGAATCACTGCGGAAGGAGGATACATAGATACCACGTAAACTTTGCGAGGCTCCGCACACGAGGAGATGAAGATACACCACCCAATCACCGATGCTTTTAGAAACATGTACTGTACGTCGACTAAACTCGACACTACACCATCCCATGGGCTAGATATATACCTACCTGGTACACCTAACGAAACATACCGTGAAATATACCAGGATATACGTCGTCGGGGACCAAAACGTTGGTCGAGGTGGTGGTGGTCGAGGTGGTGGTGGTGGTGGTTTAAATTTGCCCGATTTCTTATTGAAAGTGCGAACATTCACCGCGATAGGATAGTGAAGCCGTGTGGCTCGGAACTTGCGCACAGCAAGATATTTGTAACAGCCCTCAACTGACTTGGTGTACATAGTGGTATTGATAGGTGGTGGTCGTGCAGAAGATTGATGCGGCGATCGTAGATTTCCGGCGGTCGTAACACTCAGTTAAATGATTTGAAAAGCAGTTTTCAGGTAGCTCGATGTGGCGGGGGTGGGGGGGGTGTGCTCATATCATGCATGGCCGTAGTCGTATGACCATAGACTCTCGCATCCCTACTATGCCGGGACGGAGCACGTCGGGTTTTCACCGACCAGGCAGGCATTGCGGGGGTGGCCCAAACAAAATACACCACACGGCAAAAAATAGTAATCCGGATTACCCCGCTGGACGGAAATGTGAGAACCGTTGGGGTATACCAGGTATGTCCGTTGGGGTGTACCAGGTATATGTCTATGTATGGAATTCAGTTTTCATGGACAAAGCCAAGATTTTCTCTTCCGGCCGAGGGTCTTTTCTCGCGCTCTCAGCTGCGGGGCACGCAGGGGGGGGCGCGTGTACACATTGCGCCGCAAGTCTGGGCCCCGGCCGAAGTCCTTGGCGCGTGCTCTGGGCGTTCAAAGTTGCGGGGAAATATCTATTTCAGCGGGAACTGATTCCGACGACGCACAGCCTCCCAGGACGATAGAACCCCCATTTTCGGCATAGTTGCTCTGCTACTGCTGCTGCTGCTGTATCATGGCCATGGCTGTATCTCGCTGTCCCTCAAACTCTCAAGCTCTCTACTTGGTGGCAGCCACGGTACGGCAGCAGTCGCACATCACGCTATTCCTTTTATGACGGCCACGGACGGTGCACCTGTGTGTGTGCGTGTTTGTGCCATGTTTCCTGTCGACCTTCGACCTTCGACCTACCGCTGCAGGAGATAGGAACGAACACATAATAACCTAAGACAGGTCTAGAGGTGCAATTATTTGGATGCTGCGCAGGGGGCACCACACTCCCTCGGGATTTCAAAAGCAACTGCGCAGCCGCGGTACACACCACAGCAGCAACAACAACAACAACAGCAACAACAGCAGCAGTACAACGCCACCAGCCCTTCATACTCTGGCCTTTTGTGACAGCCACGACTTGTCACGGTGCGCTTTTTGTGTTCGTATGTGTGTGCAGTGCTCACAAGAAGATACGTGCAATCATGACAAGAAAACATTTCCACGTAAAAATTGTAGTCGAACACAAGCCGTCGAACCTCATCCTGTTAACATATACAAACCTTAGTTTTAGTAGTAGCAGCAGCAGCAGTAGTAGTAGTAGTCGTACCAGCAGGTACCAGGTATACATCAGCTAGTTAGTTGCGGGAACGGGGAGAACTCTATGCTGTAGTTGAGTGGATACCCTCGGCCATGTTAGTTCAGTTTGCACGTTGATTTCATTTCAGTTGCGCGCCTTCTTGGTCTCTTGAGTTTCAGGTGGGAAAGCGTCCAATTTCGTGCTTTTCCGGTCGATTTTCGATTTTTTAATGTTTTCGGATCTTCCTAGGGCTCCAGCACCTTTGTGTGAACACGGACTCTATATTTTGAGTTAATGTGAGAACAACAACAAGGTATACAGCAGCGCTCCTCCGGGTAAACAGGGACGCCTGATGATGGGGGGGGGGGGGGGGGGGGGGGGGGGGGGGGGGGGGGGGGGGGGGGGGGGGGGGGGGGGGGGGGGGGGGG
>JAYJME010000314.1:0-25727 GCA_036873775.1 Costaria costata | reverse complement strand
TCAATCATGGATGCGTCCATGACCGCGGTCATGGACGTACATGACCGCGGTCATGGACGTACATGACCGCGGTCATGACCTCATCCATGGCGTCGTTAACAGATGCGGTCATGGACCCGGTCATGGACGTTGCATGGCCGCGGTCGTGGACGTCCATGACCGCGTGCATGATCGGCCATGCACGTCCGTGACCGTGGTCATGACCGCATCCTCCATGGTGTCGTTCATGGATGCGTCCATGTGCTCAACATGACCCTACATAACATATTTATGTTTTTGGGCGTTAAAAGGAATACCCAGAAATTCGGTGTACTTTATTTTTTACGACGCCCTTGATAACACGAAATTGGGCGGTTGAACGCACGAAATATCTGTTTCGTATAGCGTGAAATTAAACATTTACATAGGATACTCGTATGGAAGGTAGTTTGTGTCGGGGGGTACCATACAAGAGAACAAGGTTGATTGGGGTTGCAGAAAAAGGATGTACGGGGATGTACTATTAATACGGTGGATTGAAAATTCTTGCCGCAGCACTGGATGCTGGTTTCTAACCGACCGGCAACAACTCTACTTCAAATGCGAGGATGGAGGGAGTACCGTGACACACCAAGTTTGTATGTTTCGGCGGTATTGGTAGTTCTGCAGCACATCGGTACTGTAGTACTCGTTGTTCGAGTGCTCCGTTGTTTCGTTTGGAATATCCAGTTGTTTGCTGCACGTGGAATTGACCACACCGTAGTTTACTCCATTTCCGTTATCATCTTGTCGCTCATAAACGGAAACTAGGCGCATTTACCTTACCCCCCCCCCCCCAGTGGTCACGCAAAAAAGTAAAGCAAATCATTGGTCGCTGTCATCCATAAGCAAGAAAGCAAGCACAACGTGCTGAATTACGAGCGGTTTTTGTAGGATGCAGTTCACCCTTCATGCAACTCGCCCAACAACTCACGGCGATTCGTGCTTGGTGCTAGCAATGTGTGAAAACACGACGTGCTCCGTCCCGGCATAGTAGGGATGCGAGAGTATAGGGCATACGACTACGGCCGTGCATGATATCAGTACACCCCCCATCCCCCATATTGTGCTTTGTCTTGGTCTTTCCATCTTGCTTCAGTTATGGTTCATGGGTCTACTTGATGTGCTTGTAACATCAACAGCATAGGGACATGCGCATACACACGCGCGGTATTTGATAAGATGAGGTATGGCGTTTAGGCGTTCGTGCTTATGAACAAGTAAAACCAGATTAGGACGTTGCACGTCGAACGAACATAAGATTGCTGAGTATTACGACTTGGGGTTGTTTCGTGCTGGGGCTAGGCGAACTGCCTTCTGCGTTTCTCCCTACGTTCCCTCGGGTGAGAGATGTCATATTCCTTGGTGTCGGTTAACATGTTGTCTTTATGCGTTGAGAACACACAGCACAGGGGCCGGGAGACGAGTAGGTGGGGTCGATCACTTCAGGGGGCACACTGTACACGTGTTTGTGTCCATGTCTTGTGTGAGTGTGTCTGGTATTTAAACCTTTTTGGCTACATGGCCAGCAGTGCACGACGAACGAACATAGTAATGATTAGTATGGCGACCTGAGGTCATTGCTTGCTGGACAATACATATCTCGTTATTGGTTTCCCCACTTTCTGCAGTTTACTTTTGTGAATCTTCCTTATTGCCCGTTTTAGGTGTCGGCTTTAGCTCGTGGAAGTTTGCAAAGCAAGGGCGGCGAGACGACTTCTCGCGGTAGTTATATGCATGGGGTATGGCATTTTAGGCGTTTTGTTTATGAACAAGTAAAAACATAATTGAGCGTCGCACGTCGAACGAACATAATACGGACGCGCGATCGAAGTATCCCACGCAGCTTGCAAAGTTTAGATTCGACGAAATCCTCGATCTCACAGCTGACGTTTTTTTTCTTTTATAATATTATATACATGTGACAAAACGCCTGCCACAATCATTTGAAAAAAACGAAACGTTTTTTCTTTTGACGCCGTCGGTGATTTGGTGGTGTCATGGCTATTGGTGAATGGACTCTCCTGGCGGCACAATACTTATATTTCCAGGTTCAGTGTGGAGGGCTCAGGTCCGGGTGGGTTAAGGTCGGCGTGTCGGCGTGGGATCAGGGGGTGCCAAGCCAGGTGTTTAGGGCCGTTCTTATCGAGCAACCTTTTTCCATAACTTCCAATACTTTTTTCCAAGAAAACGAGGAAGAAGTGAAAGTGTTGGAAAGTATGTAAAGGTTGGAAATCTTTCAGAGAGAGGGGAAAATGTTTGGAAGGTTTCGTGTTAAAAAAATGGCTTCAATTTATTGATAAAATGGGAAATACAGAAAATTGCGCGAAAAACATGTTGGAAAATTTTGGAATTCATGGCTCCGATAAGAACGGCCCTTAGAGGCAGTACAATAGCATTGTCTATTATTTAATAGCATTCTACTACAATCCGTATTTATAAGCAACGTTTTAAGTTATATTTTACAATAAATATGGTGCTTATTTTTCCGGACAGAGTGGTACTTGTTTCTGCACAATGATTTCGACACAGAATACTACCTGGTTTACACGTGACCCCCTTGTCAGAAAGTCAGAATACGATCTCGCCTTGACTGCCGTGCGATTGATTCGTCATATGCTACCCGGTACAAGCGGTGTATGTAGCAAAATACAAAAAAACTGATCGTTAATATTTTTTATAGACTAGGCACATAACGTAGTTAGACTTCGTGGGTACGAGTATAACATATAGTACGCGCGATCGAAGTATCCCACGCAGCTTGCAAAGTTGAGATTCGACGAAATCCTCGACCTCACAGCTGACGTTTTTTTCTTTTACAATCTTTAAGTTGAGAGTAGGCTCTCACAGGCTATTGTAAAGGATTTAAAGTACGAGCGTTCCTCCCAGATCACAAAAACTTAGCTGTACGTGATAATTGTTCAAAACAAAACAGCTTGAGTTCCTTAACATCCAAATTTTTAACACATCGACATGTCCGGTAATGTAGGTGATTGCCATGAACCATGCCGTGGGGGGCGTCCGTGGGCGGACAGTTGCTTAGTCGTGGTATTTGCAGTGGATACCCATGGCTTCACCATTATTGGACGGCGACATGGGCAAGTTTGTCCAATGGATATTCTTACTGGAGTCCTAGGTCGCGTAGTGCAGAGTGG
Organism: Costaria costata; assembly: GCA_036873775.1. Taxonomy (NCBI): domain Eukaryota; class Phaeophyceae; order Laminariales; family Agaraceae; genus Costaria; species Costaria costata. The sequence goes on along the minus strand of JAYJME010000314.1, from coordinate 22,554 downwards.
ATTCACACCGCTGTCCAAATAACTTATCGGGCCCTTAGTTGCGACAACTGGCGTGTAAGGTTGACTTGATCTTCCACTTAGACGTTGCACTACCTATTAAACAAAACCCACAATAACTTGAAATATTTTTGTCTCTTGAACCCGTTTCGAGCTCTAAAGGTGTGCCACACTAGTTCAAAGAAAATGTATCTCCAACATTTGTTCCCGGCTCTAAAAAGGAGTGAACATCGTTGGTGGCCCTGAATAGGCCGTCAGCGTATTACCGTTGTTAGATATCAGGCATAGTGTATATCCAATAGACTTTAGAGAACATGTCGTACGCGCGATCGAAGTATCCCACACAACTTGCCAAGTTGAGTTTCGGCGAAATCCTCGATCTCACAGCTGGCTTTCTATTTCTATATATTAATTGCAAATTATACTGTTTGTTTTGGGTCTTGCCCAAAACCTGCAGTCCCTCCGTCCACAGAATTTCCGATTGACGATCATCAACCGCTTGTTGTACTGCGTTCAGGGTCCACGTCTTCGTTTGTTCAAGGAAAAAGTTTACATGCGAGATTCTGATTTCTTGACTACCTCCAGAGCAAACGTTCCGATGCGTTATTCGTTTCATTTCCCACTCATTTTTCGAAATTAGTTGTTCGAAGTGTGGTACGTATAAGTTTCAAGTCGTACGTATACCTAAACAAATGCGAGTATCGCTCTACCTCTGTACGCATAGGATGATGTTAACGGCTCGTGACATAAAACATGGGCGAATGACAGAGAGGGGTATACCTCCCCGAAACAACGACTGAGGGTGTACACTTGTTGTTGTTGTTGTTATTGTTGTCCTCACATTCACTCAAAACCTTGAGTCCGTGGTTACGCAGAAGTGCTGGACCCCGAGGAAGATCCGAAAGACAACAAAACAATCGACATTCCGGTGGGAAAGCACTAAGCTTTCCCACCTGAAACGCAAGAGACGAAGAAGGCGCGCAGCTGAAACGAAATCAACATGCACACTGAACTATACATGGCAAAACAGAGTTCTCCTCGTCACCGCAACTAACCGACTCGTGGCTACTGGCTACAGAGGTAGCTGTCTGGAGTGCTGCCTGCACGGTACGAATAGCACGGAGGTCGTGAACACAGAGTAGAACACATCTGCTGCCTGGAGTGCTGTCAGAGGGACGACACGCGGCCATGCAGTTAAAAACGAGCAATGGAACCAGAACCACGTTACAAATATCAACAATCACGAAAATCCCGAACTATCTCACAGAGTATATTTAGCACAGCTACCACATCACTTATAATGGCGCGGGGGGGGGTCGTTCTCCATGAATGATATTCAACACACCCACCAATACAACAAACACCAGTGACGACGTAAACCACTACTGCCATGCAAAAATGAAGAAACAAACGACGTCTGCTGCTTTCGTGATGGTGTGTAGGCTGGTCGTGGTTCTCCGCGAACTGTCCCCCTGCTGTTCTCCGTGTCCGCCTCACCGCCTTAACCCACTCGGCCCGCTCATTCCCACGTGCTCCCGTTCCCACTCAATTCCAGTCCAGTCGGTTCCCCTTGTCTCACCTCCCACCTCTCAAAATCAAGTTTCTCCTCCCAGCTTTGCGGTACTGATCTGAAAAACACAATATCTCGTTCAGAGTGAGATCAGTCAGCCTCTTCCACGCCCTTCAACGCTCAGTCTCTCTCCTTCTTCGTCGTCGAACCCAGCTTCCTGACGGCACAGTTCCCTTTAGGCAAGCCTAGACGGTCCCGTAGTATGCTTCATTTGTGGCGCCTGCGTCCGCGAACGGGCATCCCGATTGGGCATTCCTGCTTAGCCGCTGCTGCCTAAACAACGACGCGCGAATCGTTGGTGCCCGTGCCTGACGCACTAAGTACGACCCAACTTTACCGCCACGTCCAGGCCTCGCGGCCAAACGCTACAGCAAGAAGGTTTCACTAATTGGCAGTGAGTCCGGCCTTACCCCCAGGCCTACCCCTCTCACAAAAAGCTTGATAGGGCATGACTCGCAGCATGCCTGGCCGGGGCGACGAGGTGAACGGAGCAGTACGCAACGTTTCGCTGGCGGCGGGTTTACGATATACCTGTGGTCGTCGGCATCAACCCAACCGCCCGCCGTGATGCGTCGATTTCACCACCGTATATGACCATCCTCCACAATATATTGACTATCATCATTGCCTCCCAAGAAGAGCTCAACGATCTGCGTTCTACAAGCACTCTCCTGTCCGTATAGCGACACTTCATTCATGGTGCCTGGTAGTACGTATAATACGGGTGCGGGTGACCTCTCTGTCCACCTCGACCTAGCTATTTATCCAAGAAGAGGTTAATATAATAGTATCAGGTACCTACTACATGTTGGACATAGGAGATATATCCTGCCTAAACTGCTGCTATTGAAAATTGATATTGATGGTCGTACGGGGAGGCGAGGATCGATGTGGTGCACTATTGAACAAACTTGCATGGCGGCGTATGAAGTAATGGATTTCGCGAACGATAGAGGTAAGCTGTACAGGGGTTCTCGACTGCAGGCAGATGAGATCAATATTCTCGTGGTGTTTTCCTTGCGGTTGTTGTTGACGCCGGCATGTCGTGTGGAGGACGCAGACCCCAATCAATGATCTGTATGAACAGTTGTACCTGCCACGTCGTTATCGTCTGGAACCGACGGGGCTGCAACATATTTATGGCACTGACAACCCGGTATCATCATGCACGCAGAAAACACAGAAGAACCATGCAGGCTGTGATTTGCTGATAACCAACGGCCGTAGTTTGAGATTGGGGATATGGGCAACAGCCTGTTCGTGTAAACGCGGGTGTATCGCGGGTTTACAGGTTGACGTTAATCCGGTTCTGCGTCAATTGACCTGAAAAAAATCACACACGGTACTTATTATCACGGTAAACATTTTTACTTCAGATAGGACACACGTTGCGTCGACCACTCAGAATCTAGGGCTGAGAGCGCAGCATGTCGAACATCGGAAATCATACAGACGCCGGACCAACAGCGTGCCTCTTTCCCTAGAGGGGCCACCCCCGTGGCATTCTGTATTGGTGCGAATGTTTATGCCGCGCCGTTTGAAATTGCTGTTCGCTGCGAGGTTGGGCTAGCGGCTGTGCTACTTGAACGAGGGAGTGTCCGGTTGTTGTTATGAGCTACTGGTATGGTTGTAGGCAAGATTGAACCGAAGGAAACGACTACTGAATACACAAGCACTACGTACAGGAGTAGCTCTTGGCTTATTTCTCGTACCACAATCAAGACGAGTGATTCAAGAGTACCGGCAGGGTGAGATTATATACGATTGGCGTCGCGTTGGCTGGCAATGCGGGGCTCGGAGCGGCTACGACAGTGGCTAAACAAGTGCCTGATAGGCAGGGCTGTAGTTCTGTCCCTCTAGACGACAATAACCGTGAGAAGACCTCAAATTACTCACACTAAACTAAAGCAAGCAAAATATAGCCTGCGTATGACACGCACAAGAGGGAGAACCCAAACCACATCTAAAAAAATAAAAATGCACGGCTGTCGAGAGAAACCCGGGGTCAGGTCGATCACTGCTCGTACGATATCACAATGTGGACATAGCAACCCTCTAGGAACAGATATAACACAAGAGGTTCTAGCGCTGATCGTGTCACTCACCCAAGGTCAGTCAGGGGGGTGCTTAAATGTATCTCCTTCTTGGGCGAGTTTTTCTTGCTCGCTAGATGTCTTCTGACGGAACACAGGCGCGTCTCTCCTCTTCCACGGGGGCCACAACGCCTGCCAAGTATGATCAGGGGGTAATATAACATGCCGGTGCGCCAGACGAGAGTTACGACGCACGCAAATACGAATATGGGATACTGACGGAAATACGGTTGATATCCTTCAAAATTCCAGTTTCGATATTATTTATGCTAAAATATTATACATCTTATGAATGTTCACTACAACCGTATATCAGGGCAGGACACATTATTACACGAATCGTGGCAGTCTCACATCGCCACGAGAATCGGCCCGTTTACAGGCAGGGCCTCCGACCTCGATCCTGAAACGGTATGTATCGCCCAGGATCCAGGCCCCGGCACGAATGGGCACTCTGCTTCTTGCCCCCGATCGCTTTGGGCACACCCAATCATTGCCAGAATCGATAACCCAATACAACCCTGCGAATATCTTATCGTGCTTGATTTCATAGCCGAAGAAGTGTATCACCAACGCTCTTGATGTCTCAAACTGCAGTCCAAGTGCCATCCGCTCAGGGCCGTAATATATGTAGGAGTGCGGTTGAAAATTGGGTGTACCGTCAGCTATTTCGTGCTCAAACCCCTATCACACGTATGTCAATAGTCTGTGGGAAGTGGCAAGTTGGTCGTCGGGGCGTGTCTGGTTCCAGCGAAAGGAGGGGTGTCGACGCGTAGCGGTATCTGTGTTAATCCCGACGTGGACAAAAATCTTCGTCAACTACCAATGCAGTCCGGGAGTACCCAAATCGGAAATGTTCGGTACTATCGTCGGCGTGGCCGACGACATATCCGACTCTACGGCTGCTTGTGATACGAAACGTGTCGTACAGATGAAATAACTCGTCGCTTTCACGAATATCGTCTTGGGTGTGTACATACAGCTCGTGGGGAACGACTCCCGCAGTTATCAGCGAGATGCTACTGCACATTTGCGAGAACGCCGTAATAGTCGATATTTGAATGGTGGTCTCTGGTTCAATTGGTATTTTTTCACTTCATGCCCGCGTGTCGTCACTCTGACAGCATTTCAAGCAGCAGCTGTGTTCCACTCTTTGTCCACGACTACCGTGCGTCTCATACGGTACAGACAGCACTCCAGACCGCACCCGCCGTCGCCAGTAGTTCCGAGTTGGGTAGTTGCGGGAACGGGGGGAACTCTGTGCTTGCTTGTAGTTGAGTGGATACCCGCGGCCATGTTAGTTTGTTTGCCCTCTTTGTTTTCATTTCAGCTGTGCGCCTTCCTCGTCTCATGTGTTTCAGGGTGGGAAATAGACGTGCTTCCCCGGCCGATTTTCGATTGTTGTATTGTTGTTCGGATCTTTCGAGGGCTCAGACACCTTTGTGTGACCACTCACTCAAGAGCTATGATAGAGTTGATGTTCGAAACATTACACAGTAACATCAACAACATTACACTAGGTATGCCAGGGCTCTCCTCGGTAATTGTTTCGTTTCCACGGTGATTTTGGATATCGACGATATCAGCGTCAATAGTTAGGCGGTAATATTTTAGCGTCAAGGGATCAATACAAAGCCACAATCACGGGGAATCGAGTCGTGCAAATATGTTTTGTGATTGTAAATGGTGAAGCCGTACCTAGGGATACGGTAACGATACCACGGTAACTGAAACAAACTATACCATGGCATCGTTAACGTTTCCCTGCCACGGGGTCTCTAGAACATAGCCAAAAACCAAAAATGTCATCATCCGATTGCCCGTGAAAGTGGCCACTATGTTATCATGCCCTAGACACTGTTCGCTCTTCATGAATGGCGCTGACATCGTCGATCTCCTGCGGCGGTTACCGTGGTCCACGGGAGAGCCCTGCCTCATACAGTCTTTAACATCCTACGCTAGCTGCGGTCACAGGGTGCTGTCCCCTTTCTGCCCCCCTGCACGTGCTTGGACTATATCGTCATCGTGCAGATAGATGCATTTTTACTATTACGATCGACCATAGTTAACACAATATGACATACCGTAGACACTAAAAACAATCTGGTTCCCTTTTTTGGCTAACAATATTTTGTCCATTGTTTACCTGGTATATGACCTACTGTAAACACAATACGACATTACTTCGTATATAGACATCAAAACCTCTGTTATTTCCCTTTTTTTTCTATCAATATTTGCTGCTATGTACTATCGTCCCCCGTGACATTTGTATCGTGAATATTGCAAGGTTGTGTTCTCTACGATTTTTTGTCCTTTCCGAAAAGGGTAAAGCAGTCTTACAAAGGCTACCGATGTTCCGGGTACGTATGCGTATGGAAGCCAACTCACAGAATCCCCCAGTACGCTACACGAGCATGTTGCACCTGATCCCCCTTTCCCGAACTGAGATATTTTTTATTGGGCATGCCCGTACCCCACGGGTTGCGCCACGGCCAAACGTAACTCTTATAATGCCCGGGAATGGGCATGGATGTCATACGCTACTTGCGGAGGTTCCGGGTACCGGTGTGAAAATTTGTAACAAATCACAGACGTTCCGTGTACGGTATGGACACGCGTTTTACGACAGAGGTCACCCTTTTTGGCCTTTTGGTTTCTTAATAACGGGGCTTAAACCAAAATCATCCTGATGTCATTCTTGTTTAGCACTTAATCCTAGTGAAATTCTTGTCTGACACTAAGACTACATGGATGCCTGATCCATGGGTTTGCTTATCGGGCTGTCTTTCCAGTTCGATCAATCAAAAACATTTTTTGGGTGTGACATGGAGCTCATCAAGTTAAGAGCCCCAGAATACAAATGGTTCACCTCTATCGTAGAATGGGTGGGTCTGGATGTCTCACGGAACTCACAGAAGTTCCGGGCCGATAGTATAATAATTTTGGGTGTCGTTCCAGGCGACGGGTATTCGGCCACGGGTGTACACAACGTATAGTATTAATAGTACATAAGTTCCGGGTTCTGGTATGAATGGTGTAATGAAACTCCCCGACGTTCAGGATGAGGGCAGTACCAGTGTTCATACCCCGCCTGAAGGGGTCGGAAAATACATACCAGGTATATATATATATATACGAAGTATATATATCACTGGGTCAAAGGAGTAGATGCAAGCAATTCATTTGGAATACTGCGATGAAAACTCTGCATACAAAATCTTCGATCTCACAGCTGACGTTTTGTCCTTTTATAATACTAACACAGCAGCAATAATTGATAACCTCTAACGGTAATAACACATAATGTTAAGGTATTACGTAGTCTGTTGGGCTGCTGGTAAAATGTTAACCAATCGCCTAGCCAAACTAAGCCTTATAACACCCCCCCCCCCCCTAGAACAGCGGGGTATACAGGTCGGCCAGATATACGGGCGGACCTGCCCAAACCACCAGGCGGTTCCTAGCTTTTTGGGGGATCCAGAAGTATTTTCAGGTTCCACATGGGGAAGTTCCACTTTTCATAAAAAAGGCATATTATTGTGGGCACGGTGAGACTCGAATCCACGACGTCAAAACCATGGGCTGCCATCGACGCGATTCGTTAAGGTATTAATCTGTTGGGCTACTGTTAAAAGGTTAACCAATCGCCTAGCCAGACTAAGCCTTATAACAATAACACATATCATATATTATGGCATGCTATACCGTGTAAACAAATGACCCTCAAATATTACAAAAAAACGATCAATGACAGATGTATCACTGCTGTACACAAAAGTAGGTAAATACATTGTTTGGGCGTTTCATATGGGGCACGTTTATTTTTGTTTCCAAAACAGAGTAGTTTTGCTTTCAAGTTAGGCCTTGCCACATTCCACGAAGACATCCGGCCCATTTCAGGATTAGTGTGACTACAGGACTACCTTGATCAGTTTCCTCATGTTAAAGAGTTGCAGTTGCGAGAATTCCGGAGTATCTCATCTTTGAGTTCTGCAGTCAGAATACTGACAGATGTTCAAAAAGAGGCTCTGTTTAGTTAAGTTTCAATGTTATGCAAGAACATTGAAAACTGATCTATAATTGTCCGAAGTTCTCACATCTGCGACAATCGAGAGGCGATAAACTGGCTCGGGCACCTGTCCGAAAGGAGTCAAACTCGTTCCGAGAAGAGCCGGCTCGACTTCCTCGCTATATGGGGCAAAACCTAACATGAAGAAAGCCTAACTTTCTCTGTAAAAAACTTTCCCACAGAAGAAAACGACCATATTTCGTACTTTCGTGTCAGGTGACTGAACAAACATTACATGAAACTGCATACCAATTCCCGGCACCCCACATCCTAGTCTGTACCGGCACCTTGTGTATCGCATCAAAGGCATCCCGTATCCCGGGTGTTGCGTGACTATCTAATTGAAGTCGATGAAAATCTGGGTACGATTGGTTGTGATGACATCGATAAGGACTAGTCTTACAGACGTTTCGTTAACGGGAATGCATGTCCCGCAAAACTCACAGAAGTTCCGGGAAGGTGGAGAGAGGTTTACTTAACCCGTGGTTGTACCCGCCCCCTTGTACGTTAGAAAGGACCCGGGTGTGGTGCCACGGGCCGACATAGCTTACCTATGTCCCGGGTATAATACAAAGCGCATTTTTTCAATTTTAGATAGAGTTCTTTGTAGCGTTATAACCGGATAATTGCCCGGTTATGAGTCTTTAGATACAGTACGTAGAATTGCAGGTAAAAGATACCTCACAGAACTCGGACGTATTTGTTGACGCTGTTTAATGCGATCTTGCCTGCCACTCGTAAGTGAATCAACAATTGACCTTAAAGTATTTGTAGATAAAATACGGTGATACGACTATTACGGGGGAACATAGTAAATAGGACCAAATATTGTTAGCAAAAATAGGGAAATTTATAGGTTTTGGTGTCTACAGTAGGTTCTATTGTGTCTACAGTAGGTCCTGTTAACTATGGACCACATATTGTTCGCAAACACATGGAAATCTATAGGTTTTGGTGTCTACAGTAGGTCCTATTGTGTCTAGAGTAGGTCCTATTAACTATGGTCCCCCGTAATAGTATTGTGCGTACACAGATATAGCGAGTAGTAGTGCAGGAGACTAACGAGGGTATACACGCGAAAACACAAAAACATATAGTTTGAATGGGCACTCGATGGGCAGGGTAAATTTGTTATTCCCAAGAAAGGAACAATTTGAATATGCACGTCCCCCTACTCAGCCCATCAGGGACAGAGCCCGAATAAACCGATGTCTCCCAGCTGCTTTGGTCGCGGCCGTCATTGTATGACAGCCACTGCAGCCAGTTGTTTCGTCTTCTAGGTTCGACTTTCCTCGAGTTGAAGTATCTCATGAAAACATACGCTTAGCAACAGCACACATTTTGAAAAAACAGTCTGAGCTCGCAGACTTGTATCGTACTACAGTACGGACTCTTGATCATATCTCGTGTACCTGTTTCATAGTATCCCTGCAGCAGTAGTAGAGTTCAACCTGCCGCCCCAATGGTTTGATAAACATGTGTACAGCATTGATCCAGCAGTTCAGATGCGGAATAATTGTGTATAGAGATTGCACGATTATTGTTGCTTTATCAGACGTAGGAAGTGCACGTTGTTGCGGTTCAAGATCGTAGTGCATGTTGCAGTTTGCGATTACCAACGTTGACCAGGAGCGTTTGCACGCGCACCTTCCTCACATATGTCCTGTCATTTATTTTTCTTCTTCTCTTCTCTCCTTTGCTCGTCATCAGCTTCGCTTTTGAGCACATATAAAAATCAACATTGACATGGAGCGCCAATAGTATCTTCTCTCTTTTATTGAAGCGGTCATACAAGTTTGCCTCACAGCGTTTTTAGCAATCACCCTCAATTTCAGGCTGTATCTTGCCCGGTCATCGGCAAGTGGGTCTGCTCGCCTACACATCAGCAACGCGCTAGTACACACGGTATACCACATACTTAATATGGTTTGAGCACCGGATGAACGCGTGAACGTGGTAGCGACGGGGATGTGGGAGGTCAAGATCTCAACACTCCGGTTTCAAGAACTGGCTCCATCTTATATAGTTTTGACCATCGACGCTTAAGCACGATAACAGCAGAACTGCGGGCCTCGATATACGTCTGGTACAAGACCACGCCTGGGGACCCCGAGCTACTGCTTCCGCTACGAGCTTAAAAAGAGAGCTGCCAAGATCGACCGTCGTCGTCAAGCTGCTGTGATCAACGAGCGACTTCAACATCGTATGAGTACATCGTCGGTAGACTGCTGAAAAATAGAACCACACGACGAACGAGACAATCCGCGCCTTGCAGGCAGCGCTTCTCGCAGCTACGACCATGAACCCGGACCAAGATTCCGATCACTACAACGATCACTACAAACGTGGTTGCGCTGTGCCGTGAAAGCTCTACGGAAAGGGCAAGAAGCCTGCTGCAGGACCAAACAACAAGAAGGCTGGAGATGGAGCTGGCCAAAGATGGTGCTCGGTACACCAGACAACGACACACTCCGACACGGCATTCCATGCGCAAGGAGCTGCACGCCGACAAACGATGAGCAGCAGGCACTCGGTGACTGTGCTATGCGGCCACACCGACGAGCGGCTTACGGTAAACTCGACGACGGTTTTGAAAAGGGCTTTCAATTTGGCTGTTAAAACTAGCTACCGGATCATCACCCGGGGTCTATGAGAAAGATTGTCATCGACCGCTTGGATATCATGGCAACACCTGGTCGTCGGAAATGACGTTTGACGAGATCCTGAAAAAATGCGCTGAAGGTTGTCGGAACGATAACGTCCGAAGTCGTTACACCACTGTTCGCTGGGAGGACTGTCAGAGCTACTGTGTCACAACAACAGAAACGTGAGGTCAGTGGAGAGGTATTGTTCAGGACATGGCCACCGCATAATTTACTACCTATTGGGATTACCTGCGGAGAACGTTTGCTGGAATCACCACATCATGAAGTCTTCGACTACTGGAATAGCACTTCTGGGGTCGCTGATCATGTTCATCGTGTAAAATTGCGCTGACACACCGCTTCTGGAGTCCTGGACGTCCTCACCCGGAGTCGTACCCACTCAACGGCAACAGATATATATATTATATATATATATATATAGTTGCTTCGTAGTACGTAGCACAACACGCTCTCTTAGTATGAGGGTGCGGCAGAATCGGGATAAGCTGCTAGACAATTCGTGCAAGGTCAGTACCATAAAAGTCTGTCTGGAAAATGTATAGTGACACCCACACCACTCCCACGTTTTTTTGGGTGTGATGGTTTATCGGGTTGCATGCTATTCTATGCGTCAAACCTGTCACATCAGTGTTGTGGCTTTACGTTGCCAGGTTTCGCATTGTAGTTTGTTGCGTTAGCTGTAGAAGGATTGATCACCCGTCGAAAGCAAAGCAGGAACGGATGATATTGTTTCGACGTTGCCATTGAGTAATGAAACTTTGTTGCGACATAGCAATGGATTCTACTTCATGAGTATGTATGCAGAGATGTAGTCTAGTCAAATACACTGACCAAGCAACCAGAGTCAGAACTTCTTGGGAAAGACACAATGGAATAGGTTGATTGACACCTGCTGAAAGAATTAAACAAGCGTACAGTTGAACGAAGTAATCTGGTCATTAATTTTGAAATCATGTTGATCAGCAACTTGACTTTATCTCGTATCCATGGAGCGATCGTATCGATTGCTTTGTTTTCCTGGATTTGCCCGCATACAACAAGTTATAGTGACGAGAGGTCGTGATAGTAATGATACTTGCCAAGGAGCGACCATTTGTCGTCACTGGATAACACGGAGTTATGTAGTTATTATCTGCAGTATGCGTAGTTTATCTTCCAGAGATTGATCCTCGAGACATCCAATAGTGACCAATCAGAGTTCAGTAACAAGCTAATACGTATGCATGACGATTGATACGTTAATACAGTGTAGTCCCGTGGGTCTTCGTACTGTCTAGTGAGTGGTTAGTTGCTCAGTCTGCAGAATACACATGTATAAATAATATTCCACGAAGTAAACAAATATTATTTAGAATAATGAATAGACTGCCTGTCGTATGTCATATGTGGTTCAGTTGATGTAAACAACAGGATGCGGAATATGTCTGTATAGAGATTGCACAATTGTTGTTGCGATATCTGACGTCGTAGGAAGTGCTTGTTGTTGTTGCGGTTCACGATCGTAGCGCTTGTTGTAGTTTGTGATTACCACGATTGAGGAGGAGGGTTTGCACGCGCACCCACCTCACTTATGTTCTTCCTTTCTTTCTTCTCCGTCTCTTCTCTTCTTTGTTCTTCACCAGCCTCCTTTTTGAGCAAATACATTAATCAAGATTGGCATGGAGCCGCCAACACTGTCTTCTCTCTTGGGTTGAAGCGGTAATCCAAGTTTAACTCACAGCAACTTAAGCGTTCACCCTCATTTTCAGGCTGCATCTTGCCCGGTCATCGGCAGATGGGCCTGATCGCGTACACACTAGCAACGCGCTGGTACACACGCTATACCACATCTCTAATACTATGCTCATGTTTTACACCGCCAGAACCAGCGGCCCGTTCGGTGACGGGGTTTAAGTGCCTTTCCTCGGAATTGGCGCCCCAAAGGATGTTTTGGTGAGCAAGGATTGGTTTTAGATAGCGACTAATATTTGTGTGCACGGTTTGACGCAAGTCCACGAGGAAAGCGAAGTATAAGCTCTTGTTTCGACACCATAGCGGCTCGCGCAAGGTTGTTCAAATGGATTCCGTGCTTACCCTATCTATGATGTTTCAGCTGATCAAAACGTTGATACCAAACTTGGTGGTAAATAAATTTGAAAAAATAGTGCAAGGATGATGCATTGGACGGCTACTAAACGAAAACCATGGACAGACCCTACGGTCAAGGTACACCCAATTGTTTCCAAGACTGCCCACTTAAGGAGCTCCATACCACACACAAACCCTGATGGGCAGGCCCACGCATTACCTATATAAACAATCATGTTACAAAACGTCAATGGCATTTCGATATTTTTGGGTTAACCCCTTTACAGCCGGAAGCGTATTTAAGGGACAAGCCTTCTTGGGAACAGTGTGGGATACTGTGTGGGGTAGTAAAAGCGTTACGGAGCCCCGGTATTCAGAAACAAAAATCCAAAACATGCTACCTCTATAGCAGCACCCATCACAGACTGTTCAAAAACTTCTGAAAAATTGGTATTTTCCCAAAACATATCATACATCGACCAATGTTGCAACAATTCGCATTGACGTGCCGTACTCCTGTGGGGTGAGAGTTCAAGAGTACATGTGGTTAACGCCGTTGTTTTCTACGTTTTTGTCCTGGTAACGACAATAACCATCTCGATGATGTAAAACAAATTATGGTGAATTAGCTATAAAACCGTAGTAGTTTTTCTATTTGTTTTTCCATCGAATAAACTTTGTTCGCCTTTCTTTTGTCGCATTTTTCGTAGTGACATTTCTGATCCGCGAACGTCGTTATACAACCCGTTAATTTGCAGAGATATCTGCTCACAATGTAACAAAAAATGGTCGGTACCCTCCGTCTTTCTAGCGAACATCAAGACGCCCCAGAAGTTCGTTTTGCAATGCAGCTAAATATTTGAACCTAGCAGTTTGTGCAGCCGGCTGTTTGTTTCCTTGGCGGAGAGCGACCGGTTGTACTGCATGTGTGCTTCATCCAAGGTTGCTTGTGGTCATATCCCGGTTGATCGTCCGTGTTTCCGAACGAAACTCCACACCCAGACGTTTCGGTGTGGCAGTGGTCGAAAGAGGTCACAAAGATATATACGGCACGCGAACCGACAAAACCACAGGCACCTACCGAACATCCGGAATACCCTTCCTTGCGGAAAGCTACAGCGCCTGACGAGAAACAACATCCAGCGACACTGAGACGGGCTCCTTGGTACAAGTATTGAACTTGCAAGCGCGGCAAGTGCGCCGGAGGAATGTGATGGACATCGATAGACGCCTCGTGATCTACGTTTGTTAAGCAAACGTTTCCCACCAGGATCAAGTTCATGTTGGGAAACTGGAGCAAGTCGACAACTTCGTTTAATACCCGCTTGATATTTGCACTATGATTTCGATACGTATCTGGTATGAACGTGTAAACTGCGTGGGACCAAACGATTTACGTGTTCGTTGCAGATCGCTTATACTATTGACCGAGCATATGACGCGTGCTACGATAGAGGTTGTACTGTTTTGCGTTTTTGTTTCTGAATATCGGGTCTCCTTAACCCAATGTCGTCGGCGTGTCCTTCTTTTTTTACATGATGTTTAGTGTACCTAGGTCGTGGCTTTCGTAATCGGGTTGCCTTTTTGGTTTATTACTCATAATAAGTGCGTGGGTCCAGTACCGAGCAGCCTAAAAAAAAACCTCGTGCACCTCTTTCATAGCATGTGTCATAGCCGAGACATTTAGGGTTAACTTCGTTCCGGGTTGAGACAGAGAGTTCAAGTTTTGGTCCAAAACGCCACCTACTTGTTATGGTTTATACACTAGTGCGTCTACCTTGATCAGGTTAGATCATCGGAAATATGTATATATTGATCGAAAATCGCCTTGCTATATATATATACATATTGGTCCTTCGGGTGTTTCGACTGAACTCCTATGTATATAACGGGATCCTAGTCAACAACGGATTGAAGTGTGTTCCACTCTGATCTCAGTAATGGTCTTGTCTTCATATTAGAGAGACGTTTTGCAAACATTCGCTCTTTAATCAAAACAACATTTCGATCTGACCGATGATGAGCCGAACCTGGTATTATATCGAAACAGTTGAAAGCAGCTTGACCGAAATAGTGACTATTCCTTCAGCCCCCAGTGACCACCCTGCCGTCGAATCTTCTGGAATTCGAAGAGGCTGGATACATGGGGTGCTTGTGCGGGCGGTACATGTGAACCCAGTTGTACATCTATCCTGGGCGAGGGAGCTGCATGGAGACCAGGGTATTTACAGTTTGCATACGTCCCACTTTAGGCCACGAAATGTCTTGTTCACTCCCCATCCCCAGTTTTCTGGCTGTACAGTAAATGTTTCATCGAAAAATCAAATCCCAACGCTGTGTTATTACACTGCGTTTGCACCTTGAGCAGGCTCGTGACATAGCAGAGAGCAGGTGTTGGGTATCAGTGTCTCATCTACAGCAGCTTGTGATTTTCTCCACATCCTGGTTCCGCCGTTTTTCAACGGAGGTCTACTCCTCGACCTTGGGATGCTGCAGTGGTCGAAATTCGACGGAATTCGAGACACGCGAAATGAGACATGTTCTCGCAAGCAACCACAGCCCGTACAATTGGGTCACGCTCAGTATAGGGTGCGTTACGGCGCCAGATGCACCGGGAAGCAGTCGTAGGCAGCCACAAACAATTAAGAAAGTGACTCCGTGAAGTCAAATTTGCCAGCCAGCGTCACAAAAAAATGAAATTGCATGTTCGACGATTTCATGTTTTGCGTGCTTGTACGTATAATAGTACCATGGGTTCAACACGTATGAAAGAATGGCTTCTACCACATGCTAACAGTGTTTTTATTGATCGTTCGAAGTGTCAACACAGCGTACTCTACGAGACATCGGGACGAGAAATATCGTTCCCGTTTAAGGTAGTAAAATCTTGGGCTCAAATATTATAAAAGGGCAAACAAACTCTTTATTCTTGTAGTATACATTTGCATCAGTTTTTTCAATGCCAAAGCTTTGGACCTTGCTCGTAAAACGTTTTACTCTATTTCCAAGTGGGTTTGTTTTTTGGAGGAAGCGCCTATACTCGCGCGCGCTTTGCAACATATTCTCTAACCCCTTTAGAGCCGGAAACGGTTTTTGGGGACAAATCTACTTGGCAATAGTGTGGCATACTTTTTGGAGTAGTAAAAGGGTTAAGGTTCCTGCGTGGCTGTAACCCTTTTACTACCCCAAAAATTACTTCACACTATTCCCAAGTAGTTTTGTCCACAAAAGCCATTTCCGGCTCTGAAGAGGTTAAACGTATCAGAAAGTATCGGAAACCCATGAAAGTATCGCCTGTAGAGGGAAATAAGGCAAATCAAACGGATAGAAGACCAGAAAGGTAGTATCGCGAGATTAACTGTCTAGTGGTAAGCTTCACTATGCCAGAGCGGGGCCGGTAGTTTTCAACAAAAAGTCAAAAATAGCAAAAAACGAATCAGGGCGACCATCCACAGGCACGAAATAACTCGCCCACGTAACGAATCGATCCACCCGGCCCGCCAACCAACCCATCGACACACCCACCAACCCATCTACAAACCCATAATGTGCTGCAGTACAACGACAGCACAGCGGGGCCGGGACGGCAATGGCGGGTACGCATTGTACGCGTAAGACGGCCACCCAGCCACCCACCCACTAACCCAACCCACCCATCCGCCCACCCACCCACCCACCCAACACACCCACCCACCTACCCCCCTACTCACCTACCCAACCACCGACTCACCACTATATTACCATCCTACGTATGCACGTAGCCACCACTTACTGCTGTATGTACCTGGTATGTGTTCCATCAGGCGTAGCTGCAGGTAGGAAAATTCGGAAAATCCTGGTATGATGCAGCGTATTCTGTTAAAAGTAATGCCGAAACTGCACTGCTGTACTCTGTTCGTAGATATTTTGTATAATATCGAAGTTAGTGCAGCAATGGCTAATTCGCTGAGAGTTGACGAGATTTCAATTCCAAGTCGAGTTTTGGAATTCGACTTTTCGAACTCTATTCGAAACTTTTTGGACGTTTTTTTGCAATTTTTAACCATCTTGAAATAGGCGTAGGATCGGGTATCTCGTACGAACTTGACAAGACTTCGATTCGAAAGCCGAATTTAAGGAACGGAATTTAAACTTTAAGTCGGAAAAAGTTAAAACATTCTTATTTAACTTGAAGTTAGTTAGGGAAAAAATACATTGAAACTAGTGTTAGAAAAAAAATCTTGAAGTTGGTGTGGGTACTAAGTTTAAGTGTGGGCGGCGCGGATCCACTCCGTCCTCAGGGAAAGAGCGAGCCGTCTCCGGGAGAGCGCCATCGCACCCACCCCCGCTCGCCGAGCTGGGCGTGGTCGGCCGTTTTTTCGCCGGGGTCACGGAGGGCCGCCGTGTGGGGCGGGGGTGACACCCTCGCGCCGTGTCAGGCGGCCAGGTGGGGCACGTTACAGCGGGTTGTCCGTGGAGCATACTAAAACCGGCATAGTACTGAAGGTTCAATGCGATACCATCATCACCAGCACCTCTACAGAGCAGCATCACCTATCAATGTAGATTTCTACAAACCAACATACAATCGTGGTTGTTCTCGGGTTTTTTCTGTTAACTTTTTCTTGCTTGTGTATTGGGGTGTTTACTGGCAGGTGCTTCCCACAGTGTGGGTGGGGAATGTTCTAGCCATGGGAGCGAGAGGTGCCGACGACCCGCTTTCCGGACGCTACGCCTTATTACCTCTCTCGACGGTCGATGGATTTTAAACTGGTTTATGTTGTGTGTTTTCACTTGTTCCTGGTTTCTACACTCGGTCTCCGTGCTGTCGCACAATACTGCAATACAGGTTGTTGTATTGTCGCACAATACTGCAATACGGGTTGTTGTATTGTCGCACAATACTGCTGTACGGTTTGTTGTATCGTGTGCTGTAGCAGCAGTAGTAGAAGTAGTAGCAGTAGTAGTAGTAGTAACTCCAAATAGTACACTTCGGACGTCCGTGTGTTTATTGTTTTTCTAGGAAACTGGCGAAACGCATACAGTACCGGCCCGCTCCTAAGAAACCATAAACTGGGTTTAGGCTAACTTTCATATTTGAGAAAAGGGTGTGTCCCACATTAAATTCAGTATATTATCTGTCAACTTTCTTTATTTCCACTGCAGTGCTTACGATGAGTTTCTTGTGGGGCACTTTTTTACGAGTGGGCCGATAGTGTACCAGGTACCCCCCATGTATATTTAGCTCTGATCGGTATGTGTTGCAAAGTTACCACCACGGCACGGCCACCTTCATTTTTTTTGCACTAGCAAGCAGATATAGATGTAGTCCCTCGACAGGTATCGACAGGAAATTGGTATTGTTGGCAACATCAAGGTGTTGTGCCGTACGGCGCTTGGCATTACCGCATATACTTGAGCGCGACCGTACCCCACAACAGTTCAATTTTTGTGCCCATTTTCTTCAATATGGCCTAGAAAAGGCCTCATTAGAAATGAAAATTCGCGTTTGGATTTATTTTTTAAGATCAGTGGCCCAAAAAAGGTATACCCGAGGGCTTTGTGGATAGAACAGGGTCCCATTGCATTTTAGTGACCGCGACGACCCCGGGCGCCACCTCATTGGCCAGCGCCGGCCACCACCCGACGCTGGCCACAAGCCCAACGGGTACACCCGGTTTTGTCTACTCACCCCGTAAGGGGTACCCGATTCGTACACCCACCTACCCGAAAGTGTCCGGGCTGTTCGATCACAACCGGCCCAACAGCCCACCACGTACCAGTCGACGTATCGCGACGTATTACGACGTATCCAGCCGAGTTCCAAATGTGGATCAGCTACGACCTACTATACTACTGCTGTGTTTGTGGTTTGGAGATTTGGGAGAGAGAGAGCGGTGCTGTTTGGGGGGGAGAGGGAGCGAATCAAGTACTCCTGCTGTGCCGTGATGAGGTGGCTTCGGGTTGGGGGAGGGAAACAGAGCACTGCGAACCAACCACTACTGCTCTGCTGCGCCTTGTTGAGGTGGCCTTTGGTTGGAAGGGAGAGGCAGCCCGAATCAACCAAATCATGGATACCTGTCAAAAAATGGGTGGTTATCTATCAAGCAGATGGTTCCGTCGGTACCAGGGCTGGCTAGGGGCACAAACTTCGATGAACTTTGCTAGTCCGTCGGTTTGTGCGTGGTGGACTGTCGGCCCGGTTGTGGTCGACAAGCCCGGACATTTTCGGGTAGGTGCGGGTGTACGAATCGAGTACCCCTTGGGGGTGAGTAGACAAAAGCGGGTATACCCGGTGGGTTTGTCACCAGCGTCGGGTGTTTGCCGGCTCTGGCCAATGACATGGCGCCCTCGGGTCGTCGCGGTCACTAAAATACAACAGTACCCTGTTTTGTCCACAAACCCATCGGGTATACCCGTTTTTGGCCACTGCTCATCTCTTAATGAGTAAACAGTTTTTTTTTGTACGATTAATCATGACTAACTATCGTTATAAAAATAGGTAGGCTTTGGGGCTAATGGTAGTTTTGGACATTAAACACTGTGACCCCCCTTACTAGGTGTACAGTATTTGGAAATATATGAAACAACCATTCTTTAACATATTGTTTCTCCGAAGGCTCAGATTAAGCATACGTTTTGCACGATGGAGGCTGGAAAAAAATCCCTGGCCGAAATCTAATTGTTACCTGGTATTTTTTAGTTCCACCGTGAATGATTGTACAAGTCTTCTACGAACCATGACGAAGACGGCAACAGACGTTTTTTACATGATATTTGTCTTGCCTGGTGTTTTACAAGGTCAGCACTCGGGAAGGACACATACCACATGTATACATTCAGGGTCTCTATC
Organism: Costaria costata; assembly: GCA_036873775.1. Taxonomy (NCBI): domain Eukaryota; class Phaeophyceae; order Laminariales; family Agaraceae; genus Costaria; species Costaria costata. Next base: position 3,257 of record JAYJME010000314.1, on the reverse strand, counting down.
TCGTCAAAACGACTTAGACAGGTGTGAAACCTACGTGCATACAAAACGGCACAGCCCGAAATCCTAATGCGAAATCCAGAATCTAAGAAAGTAAGTGCAAAACCAACACCAAGTCAGGAATTGAGCAGGTTTCAACACACCCCCCTTTCCACAGCTGACGCTCATAAAAGAGGCGAGTGACGGCTTCTCAAGGACCCTACACCGCGGCATATTGTCTCTTCCGTCAGTACGCCTGCCCGTAGCGACACGAAACTCCAAATCCAAACGCAGAATCCCAAATCCAAGTCAGAACCTGCAAAGTCAACACCGCAACTGGAATCGCGCAAGCTATAAAACTCCCCCTTCCATGGTGTACGCGTAGAGGAGTCGAGTAACGGCTCCCTTCGGACCCGACCCCCCCACATCCTCCCGCCTCTTCCGCTTGTACGGCTGAACGTACCCCATGAATCCTAGTTCGTCGGAGGCGTGCTTGAATCGGGCTCGCAGTTCCATCTGACCGTTGGGATCGATTGCCTCTTCTTCATCGGACTCAGTGCCGTCCGAGCCACCTCCACCGCCCCGCCTACCCCCACCCCTTCCGCCACCATGTGCCGCTTGGCTACCCTTGGAACGCTTGGTTTGCTTCGTAGACATAAACAGGTTTGCATTCAGTCGAGTATTTTTCCCGCTGGGCTTATTCCCTCCCTCCGTCGAGGCGAGGTTGGACAAGGCCGACTTCTCGTTCTTCGCGGATTCGGTTACGGATTTGCAGAAATCGGCGAACCAATCAGAGCGGTCGATGACCTTTCCGTAGCGCCGGTAGCTGGAGTAGAGCAGACAGGTGTCGGCCAAACCCACGCCGCCAGCCAGTTCCTTCCTGGAAGCATCGATAGCAAAACAAACAATCAGAACGAAAAACACACCAGGGTACGAACGACCGATTTCATTCCGAAAAAAAAAACGATCCGATGTTGTGGACAACCGAAAAACAAGCACGCTCCGTAGACAGCGCAATCGACGAATAACCGCATCCTGCAAACATGAGTTTCTAGAAACAAATATATATCGCACCGATGACGGGTTTCTTTGTCTCTTTACAATTATCAGTAAAATCATTGCCTGAACCTAGCAAAGCAGACCCAAAGTATGAACAAACCTTGTGACTAAACGGCGACAAAACCAACAACGTGGTGGCAAGGAACAAGGGAGAGAAGGAAGGATGCAAAGCAAAACAAATCAACAAAAAAAAACTCGATAACACCACAGGGAGCGAGCAAGAAAAACGAAGGAAGCACGACACAGGGTAGGATCGCGCAAGGCGGTGGCAGCATATGAACAAAACAAATACTGACGTGTAAGGGAGAGCACTCATGTGTTGCTTGCCCTAGTCATTATACCATAAACCACTAAAGGATTTCTAGCAGGAGCACAGTTCTTAATGCCAATAAAGACTCCGTCAACATGGGGGCATTCTGTACGAGGTGGTCCGGTTGAGAGCCTAGCGCGATAGCTGAATGCATTTTCGCAGCTCAGTTTTTCGAGTTTCGAGCGGAAATTTTGCATGACGTCTGGTCTCGATAGTCCCCCAAATGACCCCTAGGAAACCAAAAACAATAAGTTAGAGAGAGGGGAAAAGTTATGGCCACTTCAGAAAATTGCCAAAATATTAATCGGCCAGAAAACTGGCAACAAAAAAAAACTTGTTTTCTTGTCTCTTGGGGATGGATGGCCCGCGCAAACGCGCTGCGAATCACGTGTCAAAAGTTCAGCCCAAAATTCGAAAAATTGAGCTGCGAAAATTGGTTTCAAATTTTGGGGGAATTTGCGGTACACATTTTCGAAGGTCAGGTGTACGAATTTCGATCTGATATTCTGCATGGCGCCTGGTTTCGGTAGTGCCCAACGGATTCCTTTGGGACAAAAAACAAAACAAAAAATCGGAGGGGAAAAGTTATGGCCGTTTCAGAAAACTGCCAAAATATTAATCGGCCAGAATAATAGCAACAATATTTTATTTTATTTGGGCCTCTCGGATTGAGCCGGGCAAACACGCTGCGAATCACGTGTGAAAGGTTCAGCCCAAAATTCGAAAAATTGAGCTGCGAAAATTGGTTTCAAAGTTTGGCGGAATTTGCGGCACGCATTTTCAAAGGTCACGGTTGCGAATTTCGACATGAATGAAGTCTGGTCTCAGGTAGTGCCCGGCGCGCTCTCGACAGACAGCTTAGGCTGCGACGTCTTGTTCTAATGACGGGGCACGGCCTTATGCTAGTTGGACGCCATGTCATCGCTGTGTGAAATGGTGGCTGCGAATTGCGATGTTCCTCGAAATTTGAAATTTGTCAATTTTTATGTAATTTGGCCGCATTAAAAAACAAAGTTTTAAAACACGTATTTTTGCGCCTCATTTATGTATGGGATACTGCAATTGACTGCAGAACACCCGGAACACGTCACCTCAAGCTGAAATTTTCTGGGCAACTGCGCCTTGATGGGCTGATTAGCAGGATACTTCGTATACGTTCAACGACCTATTTCGTCACCGATCACGAGATATGTCTTGTTAAGTGTATTTAGGTTTTACAACCGGACCAGCTTGTACTTGGTTTACATAATAAAAACAAAATACAAATATGAGGGGGAAGGCTGATTCGGGGAGACGGGGGGTGGTGGGGCGGTAAACAATACAGTTCTGCTCTCGCGAACAATAAAATACCGCCAAACCTCTTGGGGGAGAACGGAAAAATAGGATTAGTCGCCTCAACAGTAGAGGAAATACTACCGTATGGGAGGATGTTCAGCTCCAATCGGAGCGCAATATATAAGATAAATTGTCCGAGAGAAAACACGTTTAGAATGTCGAAACAAAATTAGGTTGAACAGACTGAAATAAACCTTTTCTGTGCCAGCCCCGGGATCTCAGCGCTGGCCCCTTCCAGCATTCCACCGCCAACCGTTGCTCTCAAGGCAGGACATAGGGCCGCCGACAGAGTTGGGTGGTTGTCGTAGCAGTAAGCCTGATTGTTGACGGGGCAAGGAAGGGCAGGGGCGGGGGGGGCGAGAGAAGGGGAAGGGGAAGCGGGGGTGGGTGAAGGTGCTGTGTGCACAACAAGCACTTCGTGGAAGTAGTTGTCCTTAGTCATATGACCGTTGACCACGCATCCCTTTCGAGGCGGGGGCGTAACACAAAGAGGGGAGAGAGGTGAGGTGTACCTAGTTCGTGCACGGCCATAGTCGTATGACACTTAACGCCATAATATAGCGCAACGGAGCATAAG
>JAYJME010000313.1:0-25729 GCA_036873775.1 Costaria costata | reverse complement strand
CTCGAGAGATTCGAACCCGCAACCTAGCCTTCAGAAGGTTTACGAGGTTACCAACTGAGCCACTGGGGACGCCAGCAGTACCATACCGTGGTAACTCATATCGCCAACGCAGGAGCAGTCGCTTTCGTGATGCTCCCTGCTGACTATGAATATCTCGCGTATTGCCCTGCTGGAGACAATTCATCGCAACCAAAAGTACATGTGAATGTAAGCTGTAAGCTGTAAGGATGGGAGTCACACCTGAAGCTGGGGGTCGATGATGAGCGGCCACCGAGCACAATTATCTACGATGGCCCCGTTTTCTGCCGACACGGGATCGGCGGGCAGCCCTTGGGTGTTCCACTTCAAGATCTCGGCATCATCACTCAGAATACCTAGTGGATCGGCCCCTGGGCTCATCGGCATGGGGCCGTTGTTGACCGATTTGGCCATGAAGGGGAGCCACTGCTCCTTGACCAGCTGCTCTCGGAACGGCTTCGTGAACGGACCCACGTAGCTAAGGAAAGCGCTCGCAACGAGAACGTCACCGACGAGGTTTTCCTTTTCTTCCGACAAGGTTTTGACCCCCGTCGCCCACCGTTCTGTCTCGCCCCCTAGGCTCGACACGAGTCGCCTCGCTAGCTCAATCTTGGTCTTGCCCCGCTCGTACGTGGCTTGCGCCTCTTTTTTTTCACCGTCAGCCTTCTCGTACTCGGCATTGAGGACTGCGAGCGTTGCCTCCAGCTGTGCCAATCGTGACTTCACCTAATGACGGGGTCGTGTAGTGCAGTGCCGTGTGTGGTGGAAACTTTGAGGAATTATCAAGAGACGCGTCAATGGTGCATCTGAGCGACATTTTTCGTATAGAGGATTACTCCACTCCAAACAATGTCCAGCACTAATTCCAAGTACTTTGTCCGGAAAAACATGGGTGCAATTGGCTAGTCAAAATGTGTTACCTGCCTTCATCACCTGCATGAGAGGTTCATCATATTTTCCGCTTGGATCGCTCAACACTCAAACTGAAAGCCGCTGCGATATCGATATTCTCCGACCACCTCACCTCCCCGAGCTCAAGATTTGCCTTCGCAAGCTGGTCGTTGGCTTCCTGCAGGGCACGCCGCTTGGGTTCGACCGTGCGCACTATGTCGTAGTACTGTACGATGTTGAGCACCCAGGAGCAAAGCCCCGCAGCCGCGGAGTTCCTCTTCTCGATGACTTCCACCTTGAAGTGTTCCAACTCGAGGAATGGTCTCACTTCTCGGATGTTAACTTCCGGCACAGACCCGTCGTCCACAGCTCCTTTGAATTCCTGCAAAACCCCCCACCAAGCGCAAAAAGAAGGCCAATATGCAATTGGGGATACCTATTACAGATTGCTCAACCTTCCAGACTGACCCTCATTATATCTAGAAAGATGGTGAACCCAAAATTTCCAATCGCACGGTAAACAAGGCTTCTCAGTTACCGCCACGCGGCAAAGTGCCTTCGAGAGCGGGTTCATGATGATGTTTAGGAAGCTGTGAAGAAAATACATCCTGCAAGACACAGACATTCAAAATGATCGGCACATAAAAGACAGAGACCATAATGTATCGTCCAGCCACAAGCTTCTGTCGACGCACACTGTTTTCTTATCTACCTTGGCGGAAATGTCTCTACGCCGCCGCCCCTTCGCCAACGTCGAAAGGGTGAAACAATGGAATGAGGTCGTTGAAACAACACCTTCAATTCCTCGAGGAACCCATTGATGTTGCCGAGCAGTGACTTCTTGACACTGTCCCAGGTGCGATCCTTGTCTCGGACCTTGCCAGTCTGTTTGCTGACAACCACATTGTCACTCAGAGTCGCCAGCAGCACCTGTCATGTGGTAATATCAAATTTACAATGACGCTTCGGGTACCTCAAAATCCTAGTACCAGGTATATATGATACTACAGCAGGAGCACGCACTTATGCTGGTGGCCTGTAAATAGCATCCAGAGTTGTAGATAGAATACCCCACAACGTGGCGATATAGACGTGGGCGTACGATGAGACAAACGTGTAAATAGTCAGGTACATAATTTCATTTGTGCAACCTAGTAGTACGCGAGGGACACCCACCATGCATGCGATGAAAATGTCCACCACTCCAGGCGGGGGGACGCTCATGGTCTTGCACTGCCCCAATTGAGATTTGTCCAAAGTGTCCAAGGCACTCATGGCTGCAAGTACCGCAGGCTCCGCTTTGGCGAGGTCGGTTTCGGCATCTGCCTGCTTCCTGGACACCTCGTTCTGAATGATGGCCACCTTGTCGGCCTCGATGTTGGCATTTTCCGTCTCTCGTTCAACTCCTTCCCGCTCCGTCCGAACCTAAAGTTACGAAGAACGGGTATTAAAGCTGTTTTGAGATCCCGTTTCAGACAATTAGCGAAGAGATATCGCCACAATACCACATTATTTTTTGTGATCACAGCTTAAATGCTCAAACCATGATGACTAGGATAAACCGCCAGCTGATCCATGCCCGAGAACAGGAGAAAGGACCGAATCGATCAGTACCCCAAAATAGAGTGCACCCACGCGGGTAAATATTGGCCTTAGTATATACCAGGTAGTAATAACATAATAACAGCACGCAACGTTCATCAGCTCTAAGCTGACCCAAATGCGTAAAGGCTCGCCTGATCGGCCATCTTGTCGGACTGGGCGCGCTTTTCCTCGGCTGAAGCCAGCATAACCTGTCACCAAAACAAACATCAAGGTGCAACCTGTAAGCGCTCGGACACAGGAAATTCATGGCAACACAACATACTTCGTATATATGCTGCCATTTGTCACTGTTGGACAGCACTACGCTTCTCGGATCCCCTCCAAGGTCATCTCATGCTTGGACGAGGGTGCATCTGCCATGTCAGAATAATGTTGACTTCAGCACGGCAATACAACAACCACTCCATCTTACGGTATACTCGGAGCATATTATGTTGCGTTGCATGTAGATTGTCCCTAGCAAGATTCTACTTATGTTCACCTTGAGGTTATCTTCGAGATTCGCAACGGCCTCCGCCGATTCTGCCAGCTTCAACACGCCTCCTTCCAGTCTTTGGATCGCGGCGTCCGCCTCTACGTGTTTATTCTCCAGCAGCGAGATAAATAATTTCAGCAGCTCCAGGTAGGACTTGGGTGTAGTGTACACGTAGCGACCCTCGGCTGCCAAAAACTGGGACAAGAGTGTGTGCGTATGATGGACAAGGGTAAACTTGACGTTCGGATTGGCAAGAAATACATCGTACCGGAGCCAAAGAAGCTCAAAAGCAGGCAGCTATTAAGGGGGGGCATAGGAATCAGAACCCACCATGGACCCAAAAAAACATATATGACCCTATTTGTACATGCCGAAAATGATTGCTGTGTTCTCCCGTAATGGTGCGTGTCTTGATTTGAACATGGGAACCCACCCACCTTGGTACACATGGCGTTAACTCCTTCGAAACTTTTCATCATGAACTGTTCGACTCCTGCCCGTATGCCTTCCCCGTCGAGGTAACAACTCTTCGCCAGGAAGCGAGTGCCAACGCTTGCCAAGGCTTCCTTTGGCCACGGCTGAAACCAGTCGATGACCGTGCAGGACACGAGAGCGGGGAATTTCCGGGCCCTGTTCCGGAACTCTGGAGCCATCGGAGAGAAGCACAAGATGACGTGCAGCTTCTCTCGAACCTGGCGTGTATTATATAATTAATGGCCAAAGGGGCATACAACAGGCGTTCATGTATGAACGCTGATCGGTACCTGGCATCCATGAAGAATGGACTGGACTGGTGGAATTCCTTCACACTAAAAACTACATGGCTAACTCAAAATTAAATTGTCAAATATCAAAAACAAAATAAAACTCTTAAAATTCAAGCAATACGCGCAAAACCAGAATGATTAGTTCGCCAAGACTCATATGGCACTCTGACCTTTAAGCACGGAAACAAGAACACTTTGCCGGCTCCAAACCTGTTGAACAAAGTAGTCCCAGCACGCCGACGGCTCGGGGGAGATCCCTTTTGCCTTCACCACCTCTACCAAGCTCTCAGAAATAGAAAGTTGTTCGTCCTTGGTGTAGAGATCAGGAATGTACCCGGAGCTGAGGAGGTCGTTCAGATAGACCTGTCGCCGTTCGGCAAGCAGCGGACTATTCAGTACAAACAACAAGTCCGGTATATCCACACGTACGCGCAGATGCGCATAGGGGGAACACCATGGGGCGGGCTTGGTGCGATAAACAGCACGATGAAATGTTTTTTTTACGAAGGACGTGAGACCCGCTTTATAATTGACAGGTTGATCGGTATTTCGTGCGGTGCTGTACGTCGCTTGAGGGTTGGCATTTCTGCTGGTATAAAATCAGCCTGGTGCAAACAGTACCATGGCAATGACGAGACGCATACCACTCTCACCAGGAAGCGCTCCTGGACGATCTGGCTGTCGGTAAAAAGGAAGCCAACGCCTTGCCCCTTCACTCCTGCCTTTGTGAACATCACCTGTTGCGGAATCAGCGCCCACGCCGTTAGCTAGTTTTACAAACGTAACAGCGTAACATCTGAAAGGGGTAGACCGCAGCTGATAAGTGAACACATCAAGATCGGCAGAGTTCCAAATCCGTTCAGCAGATGAAATCGAACGCACGCACTCTATGGTAGCCCTGAACGGTAGATCTTATTGGTAGACCATAAATGTAAATTTGAATGGTACACCTTAGCTTTTCCTTAACCTCGTTAGCCCGGCGTCTATCGTGTTTTGGGGCCAGACTACTTGGAATTAAAGTATGAGTACGTTGATTTTTGCAAGCGGGTCCTGTCGCACCTGTAAGTCGGCTTTGAAGTCATTGAGGCTGTAACTCTTGCTTATGATGATCGAAACTGGAGCCAAGCCTGCCATGTACACCGCTAACTTTGCCAGGGACTGTTTTCCGCTGCCACCTACTCCGATAAGCATGGCGTGTCCACCGGCTTGCTGCAAGACGCGGCTTACGCGAGCAACGTGCAGGCATGCCTTCGAAGAAACAAAATTGCAAAGGGGCACATGCGACAGAGTGTTGTGTCAGCTCCCAGTATATTTTACATGTGCTCAAAACTACTGCAGTTGTACGGTATACTTCAACTACGTAAATACAGCGAAATACAGCGATTATTTGTTATCTGTGCGACGACCAGTGCCCGAATACATTTGCTCGGTTTCTCGCGAGGAGCTTGCACGTTCCTAGGTACCAACGACGTACGTTTTGATTTCAGGAACACTCTTCTGTAGTAGAGCAAACCCGTCTTGTCGACTAATTGTTATAAACGTAACGCACTGCTATATTAATGGTTAATAGAGTGCTTGATAGAGTGCTTCTTGTGGAACAAGATGAGCCGCACCTCATCGAAGAGTACCAAATCCATGACGGCATTCGCCGCATTGTACTCCATCAGGGCGGCCTCAAGCGTTTCTCTGCTCGATGTCACGAGGGGTAAGACGAGAAGTGGGGGTGGGGGGTGGGGGCGACATTGACATTTTTATTCTCCGTTCTCCACGTTCATTCCTGCACTTGGGAATGCGGAATACTGATCCAGCAAGAACACTAGTCCGACTCTTGCAGTGCCGGCGCCAGGATTAGTACGACGAAGCGTATGATAGGGACTGTGCGAACCACTCCTGAGCAAAGGGTCTATTTATACTGGCAGGGATCAAGCTCTCGGAGGCTCCCTGCTTAAACAACAGGGGTAAGGAAGGAATGTCCCCGGCAGAGGAAGCCTCCCTTGGAGCGTGGAAACCCATCAAAGGATCGCATCCTCCACCTGGTGTCTATCGATACCACCCAAGAACAAAGGGATCTTCAATGCAAACGATATGTATACTTGTCACGTATCGCCTCGTTGCCTATTATAACAACTGGAATACTGGAGATCGGAGCCAAATTGGGGATTTGCACAGCTGAACTGCGGAATTCTCTCGAACGAAGTCAAACAGCAGGTGAGTCACTCACTCGTACAAGAAACGATCGAGGCCAACTCTGTCGCCTTAGGGCTGGTCCTTGCTGAAACATGGCGAACCCAGCGAATACAAGGCAGGATATGATACGGGCAAATTGGATTGCCCAGGAAGCGTGAATCGTCACCTGAGGATGTCGGTTGATTCCACTTGTACATACTCTCCCTCGGCGCAAAAGTTGAAGATGAGCGGTTGTCCAGCCCCACCATTCCCCGCCGACGAAGGGTCCATGAAAAAACGCTGACAGTTATACTGCGGAAATGCTTTCTTCGCCTGGGTGGCCATGATGCTTCGGAATCGGTCGATGTCGTGCCGACTCACCTAAAATAGTAAAAACGAAAAAGACAGGTGGGCTCTGGCATTCGATGCCACAAGCGGCCGCATTTCGACGTGTTACGAAGAACTTGCAGCTCTTTGTACGAAATAGCTGGCGGGTGCTCAGGCTGCCGGCTTGATGGCCTTTTGCGGCAAGCACAATGCTGTACCGTACCGTGCATATCGCTGATTGTTGCTGTAACTCACCAATCGATCTCCGTAAACTCTTTCGCTTTCGTGCAGCCAAAGGTGAACAAGTTGCTCCCCGCTCGTAAAGTTCTTAGGGTAGGCCTTGAGCAGGCCCTCGAACACGTTGGTGAGGTGTCTCATGTTGAACTCGTAATGGAAGTTTGCCGCCGTTTTTCGGAAACTGTCACTAACCTGGCACAATATGACACGTAGCGTACGCTATGCTCTTGTTCACGTAGTGTGCGCATCAACCAACAGAGCCGAATCGCGAATACTTCGCCGTATTGATGCGATGTACGACGCTTTCAACACAATATACTTTAAAACTTTGATTCGAAGTACATTCTTCTTTTTTTTTCATGGGACATTGTCACAACGTGCAGCATGATAAAATCAAACGCCGTTCAGTCGTAAACACCTAGACGACAGAAAGAACAAACCTAGGGAGCGAAAAGAAGGAAGTCTATTGCACCAGACATTTTTGACGCTGTACGTCAATTCATTCGATCACGGGACAGAACTCACTTCCTGATGGACACTCAAAGCGCCCTTAATTACGCCGGCGCAAACTTGTACAACGCCCGCCTGGAAGCGTTTCCCGTGCTTCTCTTGCCGAAGGTGGCCCTCCAAGAACGTTTCGAAGATGGCCAGGAGAGACGTGGGGCTTGGCATGCCGATGGCGAAGACTAAGAAGTGCCGTTGGAGGCGAGGATTTATCTGGAACATGCGGAACCATGTGAAAACATTCGTGAGATACCGTAGAACAAACGCTTGCTGTCTCTCTTGATAAAACGGCACGCTCGCCAATATTGCGCCCTAGCCATATCATAGGCTCAAAATATCGTCTCATGATGAAACGGCGCACTCACCAATGTGACCACCTAATTGTGCGCTCAAAATACCGTACATCTGGTGATTAATTATTTGTTCACCTGAAAGCTGCCTGCCGTCGGGTTCATGGCAGCAACGTACTGGCAATCGCTGATGTTTTGTACCGTAAGCTTGGTGGTGGTGTACCTGAGAGCGCGTTTGGGGGTTCGAGTATGGCCAAAGGGTATCGCCAAAGGGTATTGCTAGGGCTGCGCGTTCAAGACCACAACAAAGCAATTTTTGTATGAGATGGCCATGCCGCGTCATGCATGACGAATATCAATACCAGCCGTCTTCTTGGAGGCTAACTAAACGTTGCTTCCACGACAAAAATTGTGAGCTGCTTTGTTCCATCCAAGGGTATGTGGTATTGTGCGAGCACACGCATCCCGTGAATCAGGATGGTTTAGCTCGCCGATGGCGGTGTTACAATTGTTCACTTGTTACAGTAGACTCGACTCATGTGCGTATCCATCTTAGCAGCGCCGCACCAGTGCCCGTAGTCCATGTGCTGGCGGATGAGAGCGATGGCCGACTGTGTGTTGTACGCGTCGAGGGCGGGCAGGTTCAAATCGTCCACGAAGAAGACCATCTTTGTCGACCCTGGAGGACCGTACGAACTCCCAGACTTTTTTTGTAGGCTAGATGTCATGCTAGATTGCAGGACAGAAGCACTGCCGGTGAGCAGTTGAAAAGGGCAAGGATTCGGAAGAAACGGAATGAAAGGCGTATGATATCACAACATGAACATGGCATGCGCATACACTTGACGAGAAATGTACGGGCATATTCCGGCGACCTACAGTAGATCAGGTGCAGAGACAATTATTGTCACAAACTCTGACTGCGGTGATTCTTCCCGCCGTGTGAAACGTACCGCTTGCAAAATTTACTGTTATATTTGGATACTTCCTTGTGCCTGACGCGCAACAACGGTTGGAATCTACCGATCAATATCTTCCTGTACCGGGTCCCAGGATAAGGGTTTACGCGTGAAAACGATACAATACTGCATACCCAGATGTAAATGACACCAACCACGTTATTCTGTCACAAAATACTGTGAGCAGGCAAATAGCATAGTACTCACAGCAAGCCGTTTAACTCCCTGAACCTTAACTTTTCGATGCCCCGACCTGACCTCGGATCGTTCCACACTGCACAGTGTTTGTTACTGAAGGTAGCAGCGTCCGAACGGCGTCAAGAGGTGACGCATGTTACCCTATATTACCTGGTGTAAAAGTTCATGTTGATCTTGGACGTCAAATAGGAGCCTTCGCGTTTGGCCATCAAGTTCCTCAGCGCACCCATGACCAGCTGGGTTTTGCCGGTCCCTGCAGGGCCGACGAGCATCACTGGCTTGCCCATGCCCATGCGCTGTTCCATCCAAAACGTGGCCGAAGCAGTCTCCGCTGTTGGCACCGTCACCTTGCCGTCAAATTACAACCAGACGCGAAAAAAACATTAAAGATATGTTGCATACAACAATAACAATGTGTATTGTAACAGTATCACGGCTTTGGTTTCGAAGATGGCGAGGGAGAGGGAACACCCACAGGGAAACAAAAAACAGAAGCAATGAAGAATTGCCTACTGCTGTAGTACTTGAACATGTTACTGAACGCGCGAAGCACGAGATAATGTGGTCCAGTGACTCTTTAAATTGCAGCATACCTGGTACCTGGTACCTGGTACCCCTTGGATACCAGGCACCAGGCTTTATTGTTTTAGGCGTTTGTTTGCCCACCTCGTTCATCTGCATGGTGTTGGAGTCAAAGTCAACGACTTTGAATATATTGTGCTTGGTCCATGGCTCGAATCGGCACTCGCCGCTCTCGAATGACAAGAAGTAGTCGAAGATCGTGTCTCGGGCCGGCAGCTTGACCGCTTTGTTGAATTCGCGCCTCCACCTGTGTGTGCCAAAAGCACCAAAAGTAAGGGGGGGAAAGCGCGTCTTAGTACCAAAAGTAAGGGGGCAAATGCTCTGCTTCGTAACCTAAGTAAGGAAAAAAATGCACTGCCTACAGTAGTACAAGAACTAAGGGGGGAAATGCGCTGCTTAGAACCGAGTACCGAGTGCTTTGCGCGACGCGTAACTAATCGCCAGTTTCCGTTTCCTGCAGTTCTGGTGCATTAGCGCGACTTGACATGCCACACATGTACTAATTGTGTCAATGAACATGCAGTAAAAATAGGAGCGGCAAATACTACAGAACGTCTCACCAGTCGGAAAACGCCTTGCGGTAGTCAATCCCATCATCTCCCACCCCGAGTGTCGATCCAAAGGCCCAGATGGCGCAAAAGACAAAAGAGTGCTCCACCATCGACGCATCCGATAGCGTGTTGTTCTTGAGGAACCCCTCCAGGAGCTGCAAAACAGCGTAGACAAGAAGCGAAATTGGCTAAAGTACGTCGGACGTAACAAACGTACAACAGTTACATTCCCACCGTTAACTGGTGAGCTATGATACCTCCCTCGACGGGGACACAATCATCACAGCTGGTGTATAGTAGCTCCAAAAGTAAATAGAGAGACAAATCAATCAATGTAAAAACGCGTTGATACACTGATTGTGACAACGACCTACTCCTCCGTTGTCCCTTCTCCAACGAAAGAAGAACGCACCTACTCGCATACGAAGTATTTTTGTATTAATGGATAGCCTGGCATCTTTGGTTAATCACTCGCCTGCAGTAGGGCTGAAACAGCAGTTGTCGCCTCGCACTCCACGCTAGTCTTGATCTGGGTGAGTAGTAGCTGCACCACCTTCGGGATGTACGAATCGAAGAGATCCGACAGCTGAGACTTGACATCCTCGCCGTATCCCGAAGCGGTGACCCAGCTCGCAATGAGAGAGTGCCACTGCTGCCCCTCCACCGTAGAGATGTACAAAATTCCGGCACGGCTTACCGTGGCCGGCGTAGCGTACTTCAGGTCCCGGATCTCAAAAATCATGCGCATGTGGGCTCTTAGCGGAATGCGCTCGTTGGAAGCCAGCGTGAGCACCTGTTGCGAGAAAATCCGAAACATATCCCGCGTGGTGAATGAGCTTACTTGGTCGCATTGTGCCAACACGCACATGCTTGCCTTCCTTCCCTTCCCTACCTTCCCTACAGATGGTGTTCAATTAATAGTGTGCCCTCGAAGAATCGCGAAGCACTTAAAAAAAAGCAAGAGCAAGCTCATCGAAAAACGTGTACTACGTATCCTGTGTAGGTTTATATTTGTAGTAACAGTATTTACATAAATATACACTTCGAAGTACTGGTGCCAGGCACCGGTATCATGCAGGGACATCAAGCAACGACATTAATTGAACCCTTTAGAAGTGTACCTCAAGATTCGGGGACAAAGTAGATGGAACTCGAGCGGGATCACTTTTTCACTACGGTAAAAAGGTTCACAACCAAACGTGCTCGGATACAGTGCTGTAATGCTGTTGACCTGGTACTCCTGGTGTAAGTGCGCTTCCGCCGGCAGGGATTGTGGACTGTGGGTCTTGCTGTAGTCTTAGTCTTACCCTGTTGTCGTCCATAACGGAGTTCATGCTTTCGATCCAGTTGGCATCGAGGTCACCGTCCAGCACGATCCACTTGGGCGCCGAGTTGGGGATGGCTCCGAGGTCTCGCATGATCGTGCTGAGCAGGCCGTCCTTCCACTCTCTCGTAGAGAGAGAAATATGTCCGTACAGCTCTTCGGTAGGCATCGTCTTCGGGTTGATGTCAACGTCCTGTTAACATCAACAGAACAAAAAGGAACCACGTTTGATTCTAAAGCGAATCTACACACGAAGCGGCGACTAGAAAACCATCGGACCGCCCCCGCAGGTTTTCGTTTTTTTAGTTTGGAGTCATGTTACGGCAGAGGCAGTGCCTACTGGTACATTTCCTCAGGTTCCTATTAATAGCATGAATGGGAAGCTCTATACCTTGCATAAAAATCGACTTTGAGAAAAACGGACGCTCTATCCGATGAACAATAATATCCCGTAGGCTATGCTAGGCCCCCACCGTAAAACTCAAAGAAAAAAGAAAGCAAGCAAACAAAGCAAAGAAAGCAAAGAACAAGGATGATGGGTAGTTCCTCACTTAACCCCTTTAGAGCCGGAAACGGTTTTTGGGGATAAAACTACTTGGAAATAGTGTGGGATACTTCTTTGGGGAAGCCCCGTGAGTGAAACAAATTTGGGCCCAAACGTACCCCCATACCGCACGCGTAGACCCACCGTACGTACATAGCATGGCTCTTTGCAGCAAGGTGCCAGGCGCGAACCTCCTGAGGGTAACTAACGTTTGCACCTATTACATGGTACATCCAGTATGTACGGTATGATATGTATGGCATGTACGGTGTATACATGGTACATGTATGGTGAATGTATGGTGTACAGCATGTATTTTGATGCGTGACGTACCTTAACCTTGTTTCTGGGATCCATGCGGCTTCGGGCCTCCTTGAGGACTTTCCAGCAGCTGCTTTTTCCTGCGCCGGCCTGGCCCACAATGAAGTTGCAATGTCGAATAGCCAGCAGCTCGTCCAGTTGAGATACCTGAGGAAAGAGACACCCGTTCAAACTCGATTTTGCGCAAACGTCGAGGTACTGATGGAGATGACGATCCGGAGAGAACGCACGAAAACCGTTACAAATATGCTAATAACATGAGCAGGTTGTACATCCTTGACTCCTGCACCATAGTGGGCCGTCCATTGTGAGGCAACGCAAACATCATTGTTTTTATCCCTTGTTGATGCCGCTACCAGGTGGACTGCACGGTCGGTCACCTTGAGGACGAAGGCATCGTCGGGCCACAAGTTCATGTCCTCACACACTTCCCGCACGCAGGCGTTGAGGCTATCGTTCACCAGCCTTGGCGGATTGACGGACGGGAACAAGTCGTTCAGAAGACCGAAGAATACGGGCTGTGCGAGAAAAATAATATTTAACAGAAGTTGCGAAAGCATGGATCAATGGCGAAGAAGGAGGGGGGGGGGTGGGGATGAAGTCAGCTGGGCCAAGCTGCCATGAATTCCACGTCGACGTGGTCAAAATATGGGCTGTCCTCTGCAATCACGCCGTGAATGAAGCACTTCCGAAAATAAATTACCGCTACGTAGAGGATTGCGGTTTACACATCTCAGACATCAGCCCAGCATAGCGTAAGTAATGTGCGTACCTCGTCACTGTGTACGATCTTGGGAGTGTTGAAGTCTCGGAGAGCCCGCATGAGGAGGGAGTCTTCCGGAAGGCTCGGTTCGGCGCGTTTCAGCATCCCGGCCACGACAAGCACCGACTTCACCGCTCGCATCCCCCAGTCGTAGTGATCCTGCCCAAATACAGCAAGACGGTTAACCTTTAACATCGTGGCACTGGAACGAGCGATCCACCTGATATTTTCTCACGAATATAGCGTCTTTTGTTATCGTATTCGGACAAGGATTACGCCTTAGCCGTTGTCGCAGAGGCGGAGAGGTGGGGTTATGGTGCCGCTCGCTACAGGCTGACCTGCTTGCTAAGGAGTTCCTGAAGGAGCGAATAAAGGCCGTAGAACTTGGAGGCAAGAGTCTTGGCCTGGACAAAGCCTTCCGCCATGAGCATGTTCTCGCAAATGAGAACCAGATCCGGAACCATCACCGTTATAGGCCGGAACAAAACCTGTGTAGACACAAAAATGTATGATACAATGCACGTACTTTGCTGTGAGCCACCGAGACGTACGGTACCACGTACGCAGTTTGAGTACAGCTTGAAAACTAAAGGGTATGCCTGTTGGACTAACATTAACATCCAAGCATGTTTGGTTTTCAGTGTCGTGAACATTGCTTATATAGCGAACGAATGCGTACCGCCACAACATTATGCACGCTTCGGAGCACGCTTGTGCTTGCGTTTCGGCAGCAGGTTCTTCTACTTTAGTAGGATCACCTTGAGGCCTTCCGGCAGCTCAGAACGGCCGAGGTAGCCCGGGTTCATGGTGATAAACACGCCGCATCCGGGGTCCAAGCAGACCTGATCATCCTCTATCACGATCGACGCCGGCGGGCGGTTCTCCTTTTTCCCGTCGGAACAGGCCATTGCGTGCGCTTTCAAGCCATCCGTCACCGCCTTGAACTGCAAGGAACACACGGACAGCACTTCCGGCACGAGCCGATTGAACTCGTCAAAGCACCCCCAGGCCCCCGAGGATGCCAAACCTGCGATTAAGGGGAACATGGGGGGGGGGGAGGGGGCGTACTCATTTGTTGCTTGCCTCAGTTATTTGACCTTTGACCAAGTATCCCTTTCGAGACGGAGCACCGTTCCTACTCCTAGTAGAGACACCTCCAATATTTGGGCGCTCATTACGTTTTTTTCATAGATTGAAAATGCTATCATGATTGCCATTGATAGTGCCAGGGTGATGGTCTGCCCACCTTTGAAAATGTCGCCGAGAGATTGGTAGTCCATTTCAGGCGAGCAGTTGAAGACGTAGCAGCACTTTCCGAGAGCTGCGGCAAGGTCTTTCGTTGTTTCAGTTTTACCTGTGCCCGCCGGACCTGCCGGGGCACACCCCATTTTCAGGTGAAGCGCCTGCACAAAAGACAACGACGCACGAAGACGGGTAAGCTCTTATGTATAGGACTCTCCTAAATTCCAGAACTTGGTGTTTCTTTGCCGTTACGAGTAGAGGCTTTGAAGTGTCTATATATTACTGGTAGTACGTACAGGTCGAAGCCAACCAACCGGTAATTTTACGCGTTTCTCTATAATTCATCGGAATAGCAAATAATTGGAGTGCCACATCGGATTGGTGGCCGCCTGAAAAAAATCGACCTCTTGATATTGTTCCTTGTCCGGTGTTAACAACAATTCCGTATCCACACATCCTGTTAGTCTGGTGAACATGGCATATCGACACTGACCTGAGTGGCTGTGACGTAAATCCTGTCCGTAAGGGGCGTGATTACGAGACGGGGCCCGTTTCCGAGAAACTCGAATCCATACTCAAACGAAGCGTCTAGTATGTCGATCGTTGCCATTGGGAGCTTAGGATCGGATGAGTGCCCTGAATCTCCCCTGAGGCGTTGCTTCAGCTGAGAGGCCCACTGAAAGTCAGCCTGGCACCAAAAGCAAAACAACGACGGCGGTTAGTGCGGGCACTTCAAACGAAGAGCTATAACGCTGTTCACACACAGCATATCCTTCGGGGTAGAAGGTTCGTGATACAGCATTACGTACTTGATGCAAGAAGACAAAACAATCAACAAACGAAAATAGCGTACGAAGAACTCGTGGTGCACCAGCTTGCGTACTCCCAACTCACCTTATCGGTGACACCCTCTCGAATCAACATAAGCACGATGTCGCGAGCGTGGGCATCCATGGTGATGAGGCTCATGATACGTTGGCGGTCGTCTCGTTTTAAGTCCGACCTCGTCAGCTCGATCAGTTGGTTGAGTTGGTTCACCTATCATACCCAGAAGTGTCCGCGGCAGTGAAATGAACGCTCGTGAGCTTAAAAACAAAACGTGTGCGATCCAACATATTAAACGCCCATTACATGGTAACATGTTTACCCCCACATTGTTAATGCATTGAGCTTAGTTTTTGAACGCCACTATACGTGCAGCGCTCCGATATTTGCTAGATGTGGAAATAACGCGTGGCTAAATGTATTTGAGTCGTCTCTATGGTAGCAAGACAAGACATCCAATGGTGTGGTGTGCTCTGGGCAGTGGTGGTGTCGTGTTACACTTGGAAGCACATAGAAGTCGATTTTGCTCACTTGAAGATCGTGGTAGCCGTTGAGAGCGCTATTGTCTCCCGAGTCCACCCGCTCCAAAGTAGCTTCCACTTCCAGAACGTAGTTGATGCCTGCCACGAGAAGAGCCACCTGTTCATTCGAGTCGACGCGGTGAAGCACTCGCTTTATACCTCGTGTACCTTTTCATTTGCTTAGCTCGCCACCGTGTAAAACGTAGAGAGTGCACGCACGATCAATATCCAAGCGTCGTCACGCGTTTCAAGGGACACTGTGATTGGCACATTGTGTTACTTGAGTAATAAGATCAAACTGGTATGATATGTCTAATACACCACAACCTTGCGGAGCACTTCTAAAGGACCGTATACTCGACCTGTGCAGGATCGCTCTTCTTCGCTGAACCGGGCGGATCCGCGTCCATGAGCCATTCCACGCGAGCCTGGTTTGGGTAGCGACCGATGGACCGCCTGAGAGTGTTTCCCAAGGTTTTCCTTTGGCTATCCAGCACGTCTTGGAGGTATATCTCCACCTGGCCAAATGGTGAATAATAGGACGTTGCGACAGTCTCATGAGACTCGAATTGTGCTTTTGTTGGATATGCACCATAACTACTGAGCCATCAGTCAGCGCTGACTGATAGCTCAGTGGTCATGGTGCATATCTAACATACTGTAACCGCTTTCCCAGCGTGGAACACGGCGGATATTGTCAAACGTATCGGGGTATTGAGCGCTTATTTACGACACAACAAAGACCTGGCTAAGCACTGACCAGACCATTAAAACCTGTGCATACCCTGCTTTGGCTCCATAACACGAGCAAAAGCACTACGATACAAAACCAGTAGCTGCCACTAACACTAACAGTAGCTAATCCCTGTCTTTAGACCATCATTCTAGGCAACGAAAGGGTGTAAATTGTCGTCCTGAACTTGTTGGATATACCATGACACCGTTGCACCATGACTTTACCTTGCCCTCCAAGAACACGGCGGGCTCGAAGTCGATAATCTCATCTCCAACCCCCGCCTCGAAGTGCACAGCCCGGGGGCGATCGCTGACGTTTCCAGGAACGGTCTCGAGCTTGAGTGTTTTGGTGTAGAGCATGATCTTGTCGATGTGCGGTAGGATCTTCGCGGGTTGGTTTCCGTTCGACAGAATGTCGAGGAGGTCCGCCTCGCTGGTGAAGTGAAACCGAGGAAACACGCGCTTCTTTCCGCTGCGTAAATCGTAAGGCGTAAGGGTAAGGGGTAAGGGGACGACGAGCAACGTGAGGCGCCGGTATTACACAGCTATCGTACTGCGCGTGCTCCTAAAAGTATGTACATGTTCGATTACAGTTTGGGTATACTCTGGGCATGAGTGAAATGCACACCGTGTCAGTCGGTCGCGTGGTGGTACAAACAACGTTCAAATTGCCGTTTCCCTGCTCCCCCTATACGCCGCTTCCTGCCAAAGAGGTTCGTTTGTGGACGAACGGCATTTTTTTTCATATTGGAAAGCGTTGAAGAGGTGACGGGAGCAGCTTTCTATCGCGTCGTCGACGCACCTGAGGTACTCGCTCAGGGACTTCTTGCATTTTTCAAGCTCCGTAACAATAATCTCAAGCTTGGGAACAAGGCCCGGTTTGTTGCATGCCGCCTTCACCTGCAATCCGGTGATGAACGGTGATGAAAGAGAATTACGGGAACATGTAGAAGATAAGACCGAACTGGGCGACACGACAATATCATTCATGCGCACGCACCACGTGATCCCCCGTCGACTTCCAGTATACCGTTGACCTACATATGGACACTTCGATTTTATGCCACAAATGTTTCCTTGAGCAGCTTCGGATGGTGCAAGTCCTATCGTGCCTGATTCATAATACAATGTTGCGGTTGCTAGGCTAGGCTGTAGATATATAAACCCGAGTGGTCCAGTGCGATTCAAAGCGACTGCTCTCACCTTTTTAACCTTCCAGAGCTCCGCTAACGTTGCTTTGACTTCCCCGTCAATCTTTTCGAAGCGTTTAGTGTCTAACGGTAGCTCTTTCTTCACTTCGTCGGACTGAATGAACAGCGGCTCCAGGTACCTCCACATTTGCTAAGACATCGGCGACACACACAGCACGCGTCCAGCATACGAACAATAATATAAATATATAAAATGCCAAGCTCAACCAATGGCCTCCTTTTGTAGTATTTTGTTTTTGTTTCTCGTTCTATTTTTTCCCGTGTTTTTCTGGCGCTGTTCTCCAGTCACGAGGCAGGCCTCCCGTCCTCCCCCTCCTCCGCCTGATCTACCCCGGTTCCCGACTTGCAGCTTAAAAACGCGTTTGGCCTAGTTAACACTCCCAGCGCTCGCATTCACTTGCGTAGACTTGTTTTGCTCACACTGTTAATTGACATTTTCCACGCGGTATGGTATGGTATGGTATGGTACGGTACGGTATCGTATCGACGCCGCATCATGATGTGGTAACTCATATTATCTGCAGCTATTAATAATAGGCGCGCGTCGAGTCCTCGGAGAAAAAAGAGCGGACAATACTGTGGCGAGAATCGAAGCTACCATACTTATGATACTTACTGTAAGACCAACCGTTACCGGATCCTGCGATCAACGATGTCTACGTGTACTACGTGTACATCGCTGGGGCGGAGCTGACTCGCTCGACGGGCAACGGAGGCCATGAATGCAGCCAGACAGCACGACTGGTCCCGTCGCCGCGACTACGCTAGAGTAAAAAAGAACGTGACACCACCACCCCACTCGATCAATCGGCGCCTTGGGAGTAAACAAACTGACCTGGATACCGTTGAGCATGGTCATGACGTCGCTCACGAAAGAAAGCGACCGCTGCCACTCTAGGGTTTCTTTCTTGAAGTGGGTGTAGCGCGATGCCACCATCGACTGCACAACCAGCATGTCCGATTCCAGCGTCTGAAAGTAGGCAGGAAAAAAGAGCACCGAATCGAGGGCCAACCCGATTACAAAACCCGTCGTTGACCATACTTTAACCACAAGAACGTGGGGCAACTCTATAGACAGGTATCGCTGATATAGCTAGCAAGAATGGATCGTAAAGATTTACAGAAAACTTTCCTCAGGTGGAACTAGCCCCCCCCCCCCCCCACCGACCTCAAGATGCTCCTCGCGCATTTTGACCAGCGGCGTTTCAGTTTCACTGCTGTTACTGGTGATGCAGAACTCAACCCGGTCCCAGGTAGCCTCTAGCACGAGGAGAGAAGTCTCTTGGTGTGCCTCTTTGGTGGCTTTGTCGGCGATGGCTTCCACGTCGGAGGCCATTGCAACCAGATCCAGACCCATCAAGTCCTGTTGGAGATAGCATACGTGACACCCGATAGCGACGGGTAAATCTTTCAAGCGAGTCAAAACCGTGTACATGTGCATGGGAAGGCTACGTACGCCTAAAACGTCCACTAAAAGCATACTATCAATACGTGCCTGCGACCGTCGAACGCTCAAAATTCTGGCGAAAATTGGATGGCAAGACGACAAAGTCTCCAACCCTGCAGGTACAGTCACACTCAAGGCAAACATAATTTACTGCAAGAACCTCCAAGTTTTCAAAGCAACGAAATAAATGGCGTGTGACTTGTGGATACTCCGGAATATCAGACAGCTACAAAGAAAACGGCTCAGCAGTATACAACCCTGCAATAGATCTCGACACACACCTATTTTGACTCACGACACAGTCGTGCGCGCGAAAGTTTCCACCTCGCACCTCAAGTCGAAGAGAAACTTCGACATTATGGCCCGGAAAGTTGGGGGCGTCTGCGTTGCTAGCAGCGAGGAGCTCTTGCCAATGGCGATGCGACAACTTGGACCGTTTCAAGCTTCCCACGAGAGGACACGCGGACATGAAGTTCTTGACGAGGGCGGAAAGGCCTTTGTACGCGTCGGTCTCGTGAAGAATTTTCGGAAGTTTCTTGACCTGCAGCAAGGAGGAGGAGGAGGAGGAGGTGAGGGCGCCGTGGTTGGGGCGTGGTTGCATGCCAATCATCGAGGGAGAGCATTGTACAACCTTGTGTGTAAACTAAGTGACGATCAAATATTTTATTGTGTATTTTCACGAGCGCGTATGGGGTGGTATTTACGTACCTTGGACATAAGTTTGATTGCGGTGTCCTCGAACCCTTCCGGAATGAGGTCCTTCCACTTGATGGACTTCGAGAACTCGATCATCTCACTGCACGTGCGAGCTTCTTGCCACATTAGCGTGAACGACCCGAACAGGTCTTCAACCTGATGGGAAACGACTCACGTTAGTGTGTTTGTTCAGCGGTACCAGGTAGTATTTAGATTAAGCATACCTGGTACTAGATATGTGACACTGCCTTGGATCTGCCCATCAAATCAAACCACTTTACTCATGTGAAATGATTTGAAGTTGTTTGCGCCCCTTCGGTTTGTTGCGCAGTTTCTTTGCGGTTCGATGTCTTCCTACTATTAATACTACTATTACCATTAACAACACGGTAGAATATCGTGTTGAATGACGCACGAAGAAGTATCGTAGAATCGTCTAGAAGGTCAAGCTAGGTGCTGCGAATGCCACCGTTAGATACACGAACAACTCCAACAATGTAAAAAAATGTCAGTGCCCCCATATCTGAGGATATGTTATACAGCGGGCACACCGATGTGACACCTGCCCCCCAGCTCGGTTGACTGGCAGACGTATCACTTCAGCGCTCGTACGGAGGGTAGGTTGGACAGCGGGACATGCATGGTACTTGTAAAAACGAATAAAACATTCTTCGAAGTATATATAGTGGTTGCGGTTTTCACCTGTGATATGAGCAGACGCGACTTGACCAAGTCACCAGATATCTGGAAAACTTGCGCCAACGCGTCGGCCTCCTTGGCCTTGTCTCTCTCCACGTCGAAGGCCTCGTCCGCAGCCTTAGGAACGACCGTCGCACGGCGTGGTTTATGAGGTGATGTATCAAACAGAAACCAGCGTGCATGCCGCTACAGTCACGACCTAGCTCAACCTGATTACATGCCCTTTAATCACGTAGTGCCGCCCAGGAAATGCATTACTTGGGTCAACAGAAACGAAATAGTAACCTTGCGCATTGATGTAAGCACAGGGCCATGAATGCCTGCGGCAAAAGTAGGATAACCCCCCCCCCGCCGGAAAACTCCACGGACTGTAGTGGAGAATCGACAGCACAAATGCTTAGAGTACATGTTGAAACTTTTTACCAGTAACACACACGGCCGGTGTGTGTTTTCTCACCCGCAGCATCTCCAAGGCGGCCTCGGGTCCGACGGCCCACAACGTGTAGTCCCCGAGGGCAACGGCATTGCACCGTTCCTGGAGGGCGTTTTCCATTTCTAGCACGTCGGCCTTCAGCATCGGAGCTTGCGCCTTAGCGGAAACGAGTTGGAAACGAGCAATAAATAACTTTCAGCGTTTAGTGATTTAGTGCAAGTGCAACATTTCTTAAGACTAAAAAATTGAAGTTTGCGGGATAGCTTCGCGAACCTATGAGAGGTCAGGTTATGGATCACACACCCGACTAACCTTAGCGGGAAAAGCACGACAATGTCTGACCGGAACAAACACAGACCTCAGATCGGCCACCACTGCTGGCACATCGCACGGAACTTTTGCTGCAGAAATGTCAACGGCAGGGAATTACGGGATAACACATGAGGTGCAGTAGTTTACCTTCAAGAGAGGACCCATCTGCAGCTCAACCTCGGGCACGACTCGCTTGAGATCGCCCATTAAAGAGGCTGCTCGGCTTGCTTGTACTTCAACCTCAGCCACCTTAGAAATGCGAACATGACGGGACACGCGGCAGAAGCAACCTTTGAGAACAGTATAGTACAGTATACGAGTAGTCTGCCATGGTACGGTCGGCAGGGGCAGGCACTGCGCATATGTCCACAGACGAAAGGTAGCGTAGGGCATGTTTTTCATCCACCAAGGTGTACATTACGGTATGGTACCTGTATCTGTTCCTTCCGCATTTGCGCCAAAACAGCGAGACTCCTGTCCATGAGCAACTGCATGCTTGCTTTCCTCTCGTGGAAGTGTATGAGCTGTCTTTGCACGGACACGACGGCGTCGAAAACCTCGCCTTCATCGCCGCCCTTGACAATCTTCCGTTTTATCCCTTCCTTCGCCTGAGGGAAATGAAAGCACACATCAGACACCAGACAAGGTACTCTTACTGTCGCTTGCTGTTAAGCCAGCAAAGGCGGCCATTAATAGTTGGTAACTCCAGTGCCAGCTCCACAGCCTTTCCTGTTTCTGGCTGCCTGCAGGTAGTATGTAGTATGGTTTCAAGAAATGAGCCACCTGACCCAATATTCAAATTGTATCAGGATTACGACATTTATCACACCCAAAATCTCGCCAGCGAGGCTGGATACTACTGCCTGACTGTCTGCGTTACAGCGTAACCATTGTAACGAGGAACACATGTGAACACAGCAGCCATCACGATCATCACAACCGCATCATCAAACAAACCGGCAAAGAAAGTCTTGCGGTTTCACCCTCGGTATCAACGCCCAATATCGAGCGGGCCCTTGGGTAGGATCCCAGCTTCGATCCAATCGGCCGCGAGTATCGGGTCGCTGACCTAAGTCACTGACCTTAGTTGCGAATTGCAGGAGGGTGGTTACGTCTGCTGTCGTTTTCTTGATCATAGCCGGTCCTGACATGGTGTTATTCTCGGCCGGCTGACCCTTCTGGAACCTGGCCGTCACGGGAGACCCCCTCACTGGCCCCGCCACTCCACCGAACGTCCCCTTGAAGTTCACAGATATTTCGTAGTCGCCAGGGGCAGGAGGCACCCAGCTAACGATGTACGTACCGTCTTTGCAGTCCTCGTGTCGGCGGACCTATTATTGTAATAGATTCAAAGTGGTAATAGCGTGAGAGAGAACAAATCGAAAGAGCGAAAGGCATCGGATGTAAGGAAAGATCCCGGCGGCATCTTTCGAGAATAATTCAACCAACGCCGAGATTATTACGAGCGAATGTGGGACTTTAAACCACACCGCACCAAACAATTGGGACCCCGTTCGGGCTAAATGAAGCCGGGTTTTACGACCGAGGTTCTACGACTGCCGACCGAGATTCATATATACCGATGTCCAACTTCTCCTCATCAGCCCAGGCACACAAGTTGATGTCAGCTGTTGTAAACATCTTGCTGCAAGAGTTCCAAGCGACAGCTACGTATACTCTACTTTTCGTTTTTCTACTGTTCATGCTGCCATGCACTATCATCCTGCTGTGCATCGGTTTGCTAAGCTAGCGAAACAAACATCGAAGAGTTAAAGTTAAAGGCAGGCAGGGTCTTCTCACGGTTATTCTGGATCTCTGGGCTTCGTCCTCTGCCGCGGCGGCTTCGGTATCAAAATCCTGATCGTTCGCACCACCCTCGTCTTCCTCGGCGAACTCGTCTCCCATGACAAAATACACGTTAACCTCGAACTCGTCGCCCCCAAACTCGCGATCGTTATTGCTCCCGTCTCGTGCCTATCGAATTGTGTCGGACAGGGTTAGCGGTGGGCGGTGAGCGGTAGGCGAGGCGCGTCGTTTCGCAGGGGGAGTAGAGGTGCAGTTCGCTGCCGTTAAGCGAGGCCAGGCAGCAAGCCCAGGCAGCAGGACGCAAGACACACCCAAGGAGTGGCGAATACAAGTCTGGGGTGCAAACATAAAACACGAGGTTGATCACCACACCCGGCGTTGTTAAGACAAGAAGACTAGAAATATAGGAGTAAAGAACAGAAGGGGGAAACCAGAAACTGCGTATATTATAGGATGCTGACCCGGATAACGAAGGTGGTTTCTCTGCCGGGTACCCCTTCCTCCAGGAGACCCGGGCCGTACATAAAGCTGCAGTTGGCATCCGTGACGGGGAAGAAGGTAAAGTCCGCCTTGGTCGTCGTGAAGCTCTCGCCCGCAAGACAAACTCGGACGTCCACTGTGCCCGGAGGGATGCTGGTTTCCGTAAAGTTTGGAGTCAGGCAGGTGAGGCTCGTCTGGCTGATAAACGTTCCTTGGACGTCGACGAAGAGCTTGCGCTGAGAGAAGCGTATCTGAAGCAAAATAATAAGACGAGGGCACACCAATGTTCGGGCGCTTCTTGTGATATATGTGACGGCCCAATTCCCCCAGCGGGGCGCGCAGCGTACACACAACAATGCTGATGTCCAAGGAATAAATATACGTGAGTACACCGTAGCTAAACAACTGTCCGATCGGGGTTGATTGAACATGGCTGCGCCGGATGAGGACAACTATAAGCTATCATGCTTGGGGGGCGTCGATTTCCTATCGCGGTGCAATGTCTTACATGTACGCCATGCTTTGCACCCTATTTTTCCCTGGTGGATTCGAAAGTGAAGACTCACCACGACATCTTCCGTGTTGATGAAGTCGATGCCGTGGATGTTGAGCAAGGTTTCACCCGTGATGGGTCCGTTGTTTGGAGTCAAATCGATGACAGCGTACGGTGGGCCGACAATGGAACCGACGTCCAGAGTGAAGCCGTCGCTGAACCACCGGTTTGCCCACCCCCCATACAGAAGCAGTTTTCCTCCCTTCATGGTGGGATGGGGAAGAAGAAAAGTTGGACCAACACAAAAAACCTACCAAGCGGCTTTAGACATTCCGACAATATAGTCGAACAAACTGCAAACTAATATCGTACTGGCGCGTCCTGCTTCTATAATATCACTCTTATAAACCAGGAGCTTGAGACATGAGCTTTCCTAAGTTCGTAATGTTCGTTTAACGTCGCACCTGATGGTAGTACTCGAGCTGCATGTCACCTCTGGGCAGCGGCGGGTCTCCCTGTATATCCGGACGCAGCCAGCGTTCCGTCCCTGTGTCGAATATGGAAACGTCGTTCATAAAGGTCCCCTGGCGATTGGTGTCCGTGATCTCGCCTCCGATGCCGCCGAAGACAAAGATCTTCCAGTGGGGTACCGATTGTACGGCGTACGTTGCATGCAGCCAGCGTGGCACATCCATAAGCCCCTGCTCCACCTGCATATATTAGCACAGCCACAGAAGGCAGTGTATAAAAAAGGCCTGACAAGCCAAGAACACCCTTGTGAAGTGGATTGGAGTATTCCCAAGTACTCCCTAATATTTACGTTACCAATGAGGGATATTATATATAGGAGGTCTGCTAAAACTCGTGCACCTGGCGCAAGTCGGGATTCTATATTTTAAAAAGTGATTCGTACACAGTTATATACCCCGACCCGAAACCGAGTGCGCTTACCTCAGTCCATACGGGGGGATCGACTTCGGTGTCTAGCACAAACATGTCTTTGAACTCGGTTGTAGTGGAACGACCACCAATGACGAACATCGTGCCGTCCACGGCCACTGCGCTGTGCTCCGATCGTCGCCCAGGCCCACGGCCTTTAGGTGATACCTGATGCACCCAACATTAGTTGCGTATTAACGAAGCCACGAGCAGAGTCCGGAGGTGAGCGGCAGGACAGAAACGCCAAGTGTTGACGTTACCACTATATTCTATAAAAAATGGTTAAAGTAGGAGAAGTGGGAGACTATATATGAGGTCGTTCACTGGGAGTCAGTCCAGTTTCCCCCGCACCTTGACCCAGCTCCATGTTTCCAGGTTGAGTACGCACACGTCGTCCAAATCTTTGCGGCTGTACAGCGCCCCACCGTACCCTCCGTACACCCATAGGCGGGAGCCAATGCAACAAGCGGAATGCCCGCCCCTGGGCAAGAAAACGGTCGCTCGTTGGGCAGGAGGGGGCGTCTTGTTTTCCCATTGCCTTGATACAACACTGTAGACCCAAACGTCATTGAGCCGCTCGCTGGAAGACAGGAAGCCTCCAACGACCAGTATCCTGGTAACATTTAAGCAAATACAAAGCAAAAACGCCGAATTAGAAAAGTTTCCGTTCATAGCGTAAATTGCCCAGACACACTGTTCGTGTCGACCGTAAAATAGTATTACTGCTGTATGGAAATTGAAGATTGTACTCGAAGCATGAATGCTTCGAATGAATAGTAGCCAAGAACGGAACCTCGTCTCCTGTGGCTGGCCTGCGGTGCCATGAGTGCGTGCCCGCAAACACTACGTATGATAGCACTGCTCGACTGCTTGAGGGGTGGAAATCGCTGCCGATTTTGTTTGGGGGCGGTTGTGACGAACGCCCTAAGGAGGATTTTCTGTGCGGCACGCCCATCCACCAACAAATAGACAAACAGTACAAGCATATTTAGAGGATATAAATCAACTGCCAACTCTGCATGATACGAGTGCAGCAGTACTCTGTGGATAGGCAAGAGCCTGCGTGTGATGGAGATCACTTTTTAATCTTTAAGGTTTCGTGACAAGATCCAGTGAAGAGTGAAGACATTGCTTCTTGTTTAATTGCTGCCTGAAGAACAGCCTTGAACGAGCTCTCGCCGAAGGACGTGCTTAATATACTTCGAAGTACATATCGTACGTATGCTTGACTTTTCCTGAAGTGGGGGTGGAAATGAGTGGGAGGATCTATTGCTTTGGGATTTTGTCGGCGGGTCGTCACGAAACATGTATGAGGTGTGTCGATCATTGGATGAAGAAGGGGAACATAGATATATGGCAGGTACAATA
>JAYJME010000312.1:0-25769 GCA_036873775.1 Costaria costata | reverse complement strand
CCATCCCCTCTTCAATCCGGCCATACGATTCAGTACCTCTCCACAAACCCCAGATTTCCTTCGTTCAATCTTCCACTCTATTTACAGTATATAATTTGTGGTGAAAAAATGTAATACCTCCGCTACGAGTACTCTACGATTAATTTGCTTGTTATGGGCTACCAGGTACACAGCAATTATAGCACCAACTACACGAGCGAGATCACGCGCTTGCGCCGGCGCAAGCGAAGCTCTGTGGCTACCGCTGAATGCCAGACAAGCATGCGTGATAGGACAGGGGCGCATCCCTTGTTCTCGGTGGTGGATTCGATGGCGGGAAGCACAAGAGCAAAAATCTGTGATGTTCTGGCAGAAATTTGCAAGATTCATCATCTCATCTGTACTCGTACGTACACCAGCAGCATTTTTGCTGCAGTGCAGTACCGGTAGTAGATAACTCTTCTTGCGTTCTCAACAGAACATCGGTTATACAGCTTGGATGGCGAGTTACTGCTGCTTACTCCGGCGTTGCGCGCGTGGCCCGTCGGCGCTGGTGCCTGTTCCTGTCACCCCCCAAGTGCCGGCCCCCTCTATTCCGAAATGAAGGACCTGTGCTCTTGCAGGGTCAAGTCTGTACGGAAATTTGATTAATCTCATACTCGCATGTGTACTACTCTGTACAGCAGCAGCAGCATTTATGTTCTGCAGAAGAGAAGACTCTGTTCTCAACAGCACATCGGCCACAACTTGGATGGCCAGTTACTGCTGCTTACTCCGTCCGGCGTTGCGCGCGAGGCCCGTCGGTGCTGGTACCTGTCCCTGTCACCCCTCAAGTGCCGGCCTCTGCATTGCGAAACGAAGGTGTTGCTGCCATGCCGGGTCGGCTCACGAAATCTCTGAGCCGCCTTTGGTACAACGGGGATATATCGAAAAACGCCGAAAACACTTCTTTAGACCCTGTTAATAGCCCAATTCCTAACCCTAACCCTAACCCTAACCCCAACCCCGACCCCGACCCGACCCGTATGAGCTTTTTCTGGAAAAAATTAGGCGTTTTTTGTTTGTTTGAAAAATTGGTGGACCATACTAAAGTCAAGTTATAAAATATTCCCCGATTTCTATACTGTATCCTAGATAGTAATTCAGACATGCGGCAAAGGCTACTGCTGCCTGCTGGGCTGAGCCGTGCGCTCGACTGAAGTGGCCCCACACCCCGTTTTCGGGAGTTCCGTATCTAACGGCGTTATTTTGGCGCACAAAACGTGTCTTATTGCCCCTTTTCGAGCTCAGAGGCGTTGTCTTACGGAAAATAACGGGAGTACGACACGTAAGACACGAAACAGCGTCTAAGACAAGCCTGTTCTGAGAAAGGGCTCTAAGACATCTAGTAAGACATGTCTTAGCCGCCAGGGCTTACGCACAAGTAGTATAGCATACTAATATTTCGTTCAGGCCTCTGGGCAGTCATTTTCAGTCATTTTCACTCCACACAAAACTCGTAGTACAAGTAGTAGTAGTGGCCTGGCAGAATGTGAATGCCTGAGTTATGCTCATCGGTTTCAGCTGATTTTTCACTTACTTGTTATTCGTTCATGCCCTTGCTGGTTTGAGACTCTAGGTTGATTCGGCCGGATTGGGATGCTGTGGCTTGAAAAAACTCTAGGTTGATTGAGACGCTTATAAAACACCCTCAGCCAACCAGAGTGCGTAAAATAGCTGCACCAGGAAGATTCACAATCAATGTATATCTACTACGTACTGGTTTCATTTGTTGAAAACAGGGGTTTCCATTATTTATAGAGGCGTTATTATACCGGGGGTAGGGAACGTGAGGAATTTCCTCTGAAGAATATTATTAGTACAATTATTACCTCAAGCCCTACTGATTCGGGCAATTACCGCTACCGGGAAATACGCACCCTTTGCTTTTTTGCACGTCCAGCAGGGGCCACAACCATAGCATCGCCAACAACGCAATTGTGTAATACTATATATCATACGTCGAGCATACGTATTCAGTTCCTCTATTTAGCATACCATTTTCCCTGCGTCCTCAAAGCACCAACAACGCCTTCACTTTCGACAGTCGAAGCGTGTGGCTGCCGGACTCAGTCGCTACCGTATTATACAATCAAAAAGGTTTGCTTCTTCTGTTGTGCTGCGGAGAAAGGCCAAGCTGCCGAGCTGGATGGCAACGCAAGTCTGGGAGTTCCAGGTATCGTCCTACTGTAGACTGTACCAAAACTAACACGTCAAGTCGAGCACAGCAGCAATGTATGCATAGCAGCAGTTTACGGTCGGGGCTATCGCTTGTGAAATTCCGTACGAGATACTTCGTGTTCATGTCCATTCATGCGAAGCGAAAAATAGTCCAGCAATACTATTATGTCATACGAGTACTCGTATATACCTGGTATAAAATAAAATAAATCGTCAGCTGTGAGATCGAGGATTTCGTCGAAACTCAATATTGCAATACAGATGTATGACACGATGATTTGCCGATATATTGTATATTGTATGCACACGGGGGTGGATGCCTCCAAGCACCTGTGGCGGATGGCAAGGTAAGAGAACCGGTCACACGGCCTCGATATCGACAAGAATTGCATGCAATACGATAATCTACACAGACAGTCGGTGGTATATACGCAGTGGCTACCGGTATGCAATACAGGAATCTACTGAACACACCCACTAAGCCCAATCTTCTAAGAAGAGCGAAGCGAGCCGTAAGTCAGACTTAGAAATCGAGCGTAGCGAGGAATAAGCCGACCGCAGGTCGTTTAAAAAAAAGTTAAGACGTGCGAATTCCATTGTCTTAATCCACTTTTTACGTCTTAGCGCGTCTTAGATTCGTCTTGGCACGTCTTGCATTCGTCTTGGCACGTCTTAATCGGAATTAAGACGTGCTGAGACGAATGTAAGACGTTCTAAGACGAGTCTAAGACGTGCTCAGACGAGCCTAAGACGTGCTAAGACGAATCTAAGACTTGCTAAGACAAATAAATCGGCATAAGACAACTATATACTCATCATACGAAGTATGTATGTGCCAATATACTGGTACGTAAGTATGTACAATCTGAAAAATTAATACAACGATAAAACCCTTCAGTATACCAGGCACACTTGAACGGACTATATCAAACCACGTACACACTACAACAGTAGTAGTACTACTGCTGCAACAGTAGTAGTATAGTAGTACCATCTGTATATGTAATTCCCAATCTAGTAGGCCGTAGGCCGCACGGTGTCCGTTGTCCGGTGTCTGGTGTCCGTCGGCCCCAAAGGGCCTAGGTATACACATTTCAAGACAAAAGTTGTCCCCAACAGCATATGTAATTCCCAATCGAGTAGGCCGTAGGTCGTAGGCCGTAGGCCGTAGGCCGTAAGCCGTCCGGTATCCGTTGTCGGGTGTCCGGTGTTCGTCGGCCCCAAAGGGCCTGGTATGTGTAGGCCGTCCGGTGTCCGTTGTCCGTTGACCGGTGTCCGTCGGTCCCAAAGGGCCGAGGTATATAAATTTCAAGCAAAACATTCTCCCCAACTGCAAGATTCAAAAAGGCCTTAGGCCGTAGGCCGTCCGGTGTCCGTTGTCCGGTGTCCGATGTCCGTCGGCCCCAAAGGGCCTAAATATATACATTTCAATATAAAAGTTCTCCCCAACTGCAACATTAAAAAAAAGCCGTAGGCCGTAGGCTGTCCGGTGTCCGTTGTCCAGTGTCAGGTGTCCGTCAGCCCCAAAGGGCCTAGGTATATACATTTCAAAATAAACATTCTCCCCAACTGCAAGATAAATAAAGCCGTAGGCCGTAGGCCGTCCGGTGTCCGTTGTCCGGTGCCCGGTGTCCGTCGACCCCAAAAGGCCTAGGTATACACATTTCAAGATAAAAGTTCTCGCCAACTGCAAGATTAATGAAAGCCGTAGGCCGTCCGTTGTCCGTTGTCCGTTGACCGGTGTTCGTCGGCCCCAAAAGGCCTAGGTATACACATTTCAAGATATATATATATATATATATTTTCCCCAACTGCAAGATTCAAAAACGCCGTAGGTCCTAGGCCGTCCGGTGTCCGTTGTCCGGTGTCCGGTGTCCGTCGGCCCCCAAAAGGCCTAGGTATACACATTTCAAGATAAAAGTTCTCCTCAACTGCATTATTAAAAAAAGCCGTAGGCCGTAGGCCGTCCGGTGTCCGTTGTCCCGTGTCCGGTGTCCGTCGGCCCCAAAAGGCCTAGGTATACGCATTTCAAGAACCTGCGGGTAATGGCGTCACGGGTACCCGGGTACCCGGGTACCCGCGGGTTTTCGGGTACCCGCGGGTAATTGGCATCCCCGGTTCGTTATGCCTCCTCGATATATCTAGGAAACCCTTCAAATGATGCACTCGTACATATCAACCACACAAACACTCAACACGTAACGCTGACGACGGGATACGCACGTACGCACAAGGCACCCCAGGGGCACAATGAGCCAACATATGGTATTGTATGATCCCGACGGCGAAGTTGCTGCCGCAGCCTCTCAGCAGAACGCATGGCCGACGGGGGTCGATGGTGCTGGAAGTACCGCCCAGACATCGAAGGGGCTTCCTGGGACCGTCACCGACTATGGCGCAGACAATATGACTGGTTTTGCTATCTGTGTGCCTCTGCGTGTCCCAGGTCCACCTATCCAGCCGGGTGTGTAGCGATGCTGGCCCCGGGCCCCTGCTGAGTTCCGCGGTATGGGTGGTGGAAAGCGCTTCTTTGCAAGCGATGGCGTACTCTCATAGTTTCATTTTAAGTTTATTTGTTTCCTCTTCGTTCATGATTGTTTCAGTTTTCCAGCACAGGTGGCGTGTTGATTGGTGCACTATTCAGGTTGTTACGCGCTAACTACTACATACCAGGTACATATTGTGTATTCAGCTGAAGTCATTGAGTAAAGCACACAAGCATGATATTTTGCTTCAGAAATATTTATGTTTCGCTGCTGTCCAATATGTATTCTATTGTTACACCAGAAGGGAAGTTTAGGCGGCATTTTTATCGAGTCGAACACCAAAACTGTTCGTACTCGTCAACTGTACGAGTACAGTAGTACAACATAGGCCCGCCAACAAGAAAGTGTCCAATAAGAAACTAATGCTCACTTTTGGGCGGGGGCTAAGAATTTCGGCAACTCAGCGGCGAGCTCTAATCCTATATAATAGCCTATGGTCAAGGTTGTTCAAAGGTGGTGTCACAATAAGAATCTGAGGCTCCCTTCAAATAGGAGTTCCTTGTTGGCAGGCCTATACTGTACACACCATCCTCCGCTCAAATGTATTTCTTCGTGGCACTGAATAGGGAGAAAAACAAAAATGAAACGCCGGGTATCCGCCAATACCCACAGGGTACCCGTGTACCCGGGTACCCGTCAAAATGGCATTACCCGGCGGATAGGGTAGGGTCCGAGCTTCAAACTTTGGCGGGTACCCGTTTCTGGCAGGTACCCGCAGGGTCCTACCTCTACTCCTATAGTAGCGTTGGGGGCAAAAGATGCATCCGCGGAAACCACCGACTCTGAACCACTACCTCTCTGGAACGTACTGTCGTAGCTTTTTGTGACCAAAGTACTCCAAACTTTCTCTCGCGGCCTTCCAGTGCTTGAGCTTGGGTGCATGGGCATATCTCGGGACTGCCCTCGCGTCATTCGATGTACCATGCTTCGTCTGGCAAGCAAGCTACATCAACCTGCCAGTTCACGAAATCGTCAAGCTCCATCAGGTTCATCCTCGTCGAAGTCCTCAAGAAGAAAATCAGTCGAAAGTGGGGTGTTCCAGCCAGTGGTCACGCCAAGTTGCTTGACAGTCTTATCCGCGAACGACTTAATGTGAAATCGTCAATAAACCCGTGACCTTGCCCAGGAATAGTGACAACCAATATACCATCGCAGCTCGCCATTGTTCTAGGTTGGGACTAGCAGGTTCAGGTGCTACAGTGCGTACGGGGGCGTCACATTGAAAGCTTTAATAAGACCTGGAGGAGTAGTGTGCTGATCTACGGTAATTACGCCGACGCAGGTGGCAAACCAATAGTTCGTGCACCATGCGAACGGCCGACTGTGCAGTAGTAACTGCCTCGCGTGCTCACTTCCGTGTTATCGCTCTAACTCAGTACCCCCCTCGCAATCGCTCTAGTACACTATTGTACGGCCATCGCGTGGGAAGTCGCCCTCAACACATACAGTTTGACTACCCGTTGGAACATAAACGAACTCGTAGGATGAACGTGAGCGCCGTGATTGGGAGCCTAGCTTGATCACCCCCCTGTCTGTGCACCAACTCTACAGCAACGGTTCCACACGGTCGCATCTCCCAACGAAAACGCAAACAACAAACAGTTTGCCGTGCTATGGTGCACACTGTGGACATAATCCAAACGTCTCGGCGCAGGGTGCACACGTACACACCCCACCACAGTCTCTACCGCACTCTATTATCAAATATCGAATGACCACGCAACGCTGACCTATCGCAACATATTACGACGAGGCTCGCGTAAAGCGACTCGGCCAAGGTGTCAGTCAAATAGCGAAAAGTAGATACATAGCCTAGGCAACGCGATACCCGAATCGAAGAATCGATCATCATCGCCACTCGACGAACTGCTGCGCCCAGAGCCTGAAGCTACGGTAGGGGCGATGTTGGTACTATCTTCACTACCGCGGTTTGGCTGCTCGGGCAAGTGGCTCTGTACTTCACCAAGAGTTGGACGTAAACTACGTTTTGCCAAATCAGCGTAAACAGCAATCCCACGGGAGTCTATATCGCGAAACCAAAAGGCATAAAAGCGTAAGGTTGCACAGAAATAGAGAAGTTGCTCGGCCGAGTGCCCCTGGGCGGCTGAAATATTAGGACCAACATATTTCCCTCTGCCGTTGCAGGACTCCAATCAACAGAGCAAGGACCAAGCACCTTCCGAATCCACGCAGCGAACGACGGGCGCGGGTTTGGACCGAGTCGGGCGGGGGGGTATTGGTTATGTCATCGCATACTAATAGGCCAAATGCCGGCGGTTGTTCACGCCTTCTACAGGGGAATGATCCTGTATGAAATACTCCGGCCCCGACCAATGCGAATGTTTTTGCAGTCCGCTATCGCCCTCTTGACGATATACGAACGCGGTCGACAGCATCCACTGCACCTTCGGATAATCCGTACCTCAAGCACGCTAGTATGTGAACGATAAGCAAATGTTGCTCGGGATCAGGCTGTACTGTAGACGATCAGGTAAGTGGGTACGGCTGCGGCCGCGTTGTAGACGACAACCTCGTCGTAATTCAGGTTGGGCCCGACCTGAAGAGAGGGCAAGTTGCGTCGCATTGGCGACACGTGAGCGCGGCGGACGGGCACAGCACAGGAAGAGAGACGGAGAGAAAAACCCGAGGCAACAAACAAAAACGAGTTAGACAGTTGAGCGACGCGCACAGTACACAAGTACACATGTTTGCAGTGTAGGCCCACTGTTTGCGTGTTGTACAGGCCGTAAAAACATGTGCTGGTCTCATCATGCGCCCACACAGATATACTTCGTTTCCCTTGGCGGGCAGGAAACGTCGCAAATGTTAGCTTTCTTCTGTCGCTTACCCTGTCGAAACGCGCTAAAGAAAAGCACAATACAAAACGAAAGATGCGCTTTCTGGCCTTTAAGATGCCAACCAGCATCGCAAGGGCACAGCGATACGCACACCTACTGAGCGAGCACTGTATACACTGTACCACCACTACTCGACTGCCAACCACGAAACGGCTTCGTTACAGGGTGGGACGGGGGTTCCTCACACGAAGCTCGTACTCCGCTTCAGTCGCCGTTCGAGCCACAACGCGTCGTCTCGAATATCTAAACCGTCGAGGCTTCAGTCGGTGCGTCATATTACAGCCGTGTTAGAAACGATGAACAGTTCTATAGAGAAACACGCGGCGTTTTCTTTACCTCTCCCACGACTGCGTTGTAGCCTGGCGGGGGGCACATGGCAGCAGGCAGATCTGCTTCCGTCGTCAGGTAAGCCTTGCCCACGGCGACATTCGCGACGAGCATGCACCTCCATTTCCTACCGTTCAAAATCTACACGGGTGGCGGGGAGCGGGGTGGGCGTAGGTTTGGGGCATATATAACACGTTTGTTCGTTTAGCACGCAAGACAAACAAGGTAGCTAGCGATGACAATGCGGGCAGGAGACCAAGGCAAACTTAGAAGCTCTCATAAAGTGGTCTCAGAACCTTGAACGATCGAATCCAGCCCGTATTAAAAAGAGGTCGGCGAGGGAATGCAAAACCGGTTTGTCTGATTTGTATTTTGCGTAGAGTGGATGATACCGCCGTTGCTTGCGTCGTGAACGCGTCGAAGATCACGGATCGTACTGGTCCTTTGTTTCACGGGCGCCGCAGAGAGGCGATGCAACATACCCAACCTCTGTACCCTGGCGCGTGGTTGGCCAAACAAGAACAGGACAACACCAATAAAGGGTCACCATCACCACGATGAAATCGAACACAAAATACGAAACAGTGGCAACACCTCGTCAAGACGACCAGCAACACCGATACGTAACACAACGCCAATACCGATATTATTCATTAGCACCTTTTCCGAATCAGTGGCGTAATCGTTGGCCTTGCCGGACACGCTGGAGAAATACAAGCCTTCTCCGTACCGCAGACCGAAGTTCTTGGCCTTTGCGGTGCGTCCAACGTTTTCCTTCATCTCGAAGCCATGCAGGCCGATGCTGCATATGCTGCATTCCCTTGTGGCGCACGGGGCTCCCTGCGCACCACAACACCCCACGCCGTGACAGAGGTAGCGAACCTCGTTGTGTTAACGCTATAACAGACACATTGTATCTACTCCCAACTGGGACGAGGCATGTCGATAAGTTTCGCACGCGTTAAGTGAACCCGCTGCTTGACTGGCCTTTACTGTACGTTGGATACACACACGTGCCGCGAGCACCGCACGATTAGAGCGAGGCGAACGAGCGCAGACGAAATAGTACGTCTCGCCTCGCTGATCTGTAGGGGCGCCGCTTGTGCGCCACCAGCTCGGCCACGACGACACCCCGGTACTGGGAGCCGCTGGAAATATGTCAGGCGGGAACTGTATAGGAACTAATTATCCGGTTTAAAACCCTAAGAAAACCAATTGCGTCCCCGACACCGTTGACCACCTCCGTCACAACACGCGCTAGGTACATAAAGCCAAACCGTCGTCAGGTCCACCGTGTGGTATTTGGCTCACTCTTGAACGGATGCATTTAAATCGGCAAGGGGACTCGTGACATCCAAATGAACGTTTCAGCGCAAGGCTGAAAGCGCGGGCAAGATATTTGAGGGGGAGGGCGGGATAAGTCAGACACATGGACATCTGTATGAAGAAGTCCCGTTCCGAAAAGTGTTTGGATTGAACAAACCGCATCACGTAAGATGGAAAAAACTCCACGGGGGATGGGGTTGGCCTTGGCATTTCCTGGCTAAACCATGCCTTACCAACATGTTGATACAAGCCAAAGGTGGGCACTGCTTACCTTTAAGCTAAAAAAGAAGTTGCACTCGCTGGAGCATGACGTGCCGTGGAAGCGGCGACGCGTGTTGCCTATGTCCCTCCCGTAGTTGACGTGCTTCGCGTAGATATCGTTGGACACCTACACGTTTACACAACCGGCGAGTCACGCTCGAGTCAGCATACTCCAACGGCATCACTGAGAGCAGCAGAGACCCCGTTACTGCCCGGGGTATGCGCAGAGATCCGTCAGCCTGCCCGGGATATGCACATACTCGGTACCGAAGCGCTGGGGGGGCGCATGCCCCCATGGTGCGTGATGTTACGAGACAAGTGCCTCTACGAAACGAAGGGAACTCGGTCAAGGTGGAAACTGGTTGGACGTGCCTGATCTTGTGGAAGAATGTTAGACCCTCCTGTCCTCCACTTCTGACATGATCCAATAAAACAGTGAACACTGGCGACCATGGCATCGGCCGCAGCTTGGTTTGGGGGATGACGACTTACGTGTGTGACGTAAACGTCAAGGATTCGTACAACATAGTATAGTGTGATGTCACACGTTTCGGTGTGCGCTGACGCTACTCCTAGATGAACGGCGAGGCTAACTGTATCAATATACTAGTCGCCATGCCTGCGTCCAAAAGGATTAACGGCCGGATACCGTGAGGTGCTTCGATTACGGGTCCAATCGTCCGTGTTTCCGTTGTCACATAATGCACCAGACGCCCCTGGGCAAGGAATGTCCTCCCGGAGAGAGACACATGCTACGATAGAGGTGCACCAGCTTTTTTCTGAGGCTCTTCACTTTATGAGCTCTGTAGTTCACCCACAGACTGATTTGGACTAAACCAAAAGTGCAACCCGATTGAAAAAACCACGGCCTAGGTGATAAACAAATCGTATTGCAAAACAAGAATGATACCCCGACAAGTCTGGGGTAAGAAGCCCCGTCACTAAGAAACGAAAACGCCGAAAAGTGCAAACTCTATCGTAGCACGCACCGATAGAGGACATGTAACGCCAATCAAGGGTTGAATATGGACACCAGCGTTGTCTGTCGGCCTATATGGACATTGTCCTGATCCGGACCTTGCACCACCAATCCCTACGGTAAGAGCGAAACGCCCTGTACAACTCCTATCCGAAACGCCCCACTCTCCGCGAAGAGCGCAATACTCTGCTTACGGTTTCATGCTGGCTTACCTCGAACTTGAAAATTCGCTGCACCTTGAGGTCGTCGACTTCCTTCTTCCACTTGGAAACGAACTGCCTTTTCACCGACTTGTATTGATCGTTGTATATCAGGATGTACGTCGTGAAACTGTATGGGCCCATTTCAACCTTCAACGGTCCTTTGATGTGGCGAGTAATGTTGCCGATATGCCTGAGAGTACGACCAGCACCAGTCGTCGGGAATCGAAAGGTTGGGAATTTGGTTTGTATTCACGACTTGCACCCGTGCGGGTTGGCGAAGGGAAGGGACAAGCGTGCCTCCGCCCTCCACCGGTCAAAGATGCGAGCGACGTGCCTTACGAGCGCAGTCCATGCTGCACTCGTCAACCATATCAAAATGTCAGCGTAGCACAGCAAAGTGTCGCTTGTTGTGCGGTCGGCCGCAAACAAAGCGCCGAGCGGGGCAAAGCCGACCCGATATATATATTTATATATTTATACACCCAACGTCACCCGAGTCACAACGTTAGATAGCGTGGGGCAAGACTGACATAAATGGGATTCTCAAATAAAATTAGACGAAACGACGCGGACACCGTTGCGGAAGCCATCACAGACACTAAGTCCAACCGGCAGTTAATAACTGTTTACGTACGTGACTCAAGTACGCGATTCACGCCGTTATGTCTGGCGACAACACGCTTGAAACGTAAAAACACTTGATCAATAACACTCCAAAGCAGAACCCAACGGGTCCCAGTACAATACAGAAATGTCGCATGTCTTGCCCCGAGCAAGCGGTCGTCGAAAAACCAATATACCCATGCATAAGACCCCGCCAAACCGACGCGCACACGTCTCATCCCTCCCGTGAAGCGGCCGCGGTACACAACATTGAACAAGTCTTCTTCCTGGCACCTCGAGATTCCCCACCAGTCCCACCGAAGAAGGCGCGTCTTGAGATGGGAACGACGGCCAACGTTGTGCACGTAGGGTTCTGTTTTCCTTCGCACTGCACCCATCACCAGAGGTGAACCCCACCCCTCCACGTGTGGCCCAATGTACACTATGTTTACATCGAATTCGGTTGTAGGAGGCTTGTACAAGACCAAATGCATACACGACCCTTGAGCAAGTGGATACGCGCCCCAAAACCGCGAACCAGTTGTAT
Source organism: Costaria costata (assembly GCA_036873775.1). Lineage (NCBI taxonomy): Eukaryota > Phaeophyceae > Laminariales > Agaraceae > Costaria > Costaria costata. The sequence continues at coordinate 13,920 of JAYJME010000312.1, read as the reverse complement.
AAGCCACCCGTTTCATACCTTCGTCGTGATAAGCCTCCGGATTCCTCCTTTGGGGGGTGATTGCCTTGGCAAATCGACAAACATATATCCGGCCGTTGGATTATACTGTTGGCAACAATCCTTTTCTAATACGAATCGATACATGTTCGCGCGGCAGGAGATTCCTCCGACTATTACACCACCTGTCACGAAAACAATAGCACTCCTCTTAACACGTGCTTCGTCGACCTCACGAAAAGCCTACAACTTAGTCGACCGGACTCTCATGGGGACCGTGGCTTCCTGCGTACCACACTGATGCCGACGGTTGTTCGCCATTTCCACGATTGAATGCGAGCCCGCATCCGGACATATTATGCAGAATGGTTGGACTGGCTCGACGTGGGGCAGGGCCTACGACAGAGAGGCGTTCTCGCACCATGGTTTGTTCAACGTAATTTTACAGCGGTGCGGCATGTGGCCGCTGAGCGGTTTAGTGTCATGGCAGATGCGGTTAAGGACATGGTGTGCACCAAGGTGAAGGACGAGAAGAGGGGGAAGAAGCCAGAGAAGCAGAGGAAAGGGCGATATGAGCTCCAGGATTATGTAGCAGAGTCGCAACCAATCTGGGGAATGATATACGCAGACGATACGGGCATCGCTTTCCGATCGAAAGACAGCCTTGTGAAGATGATGGCAGCTGTCGTTGCAGTTGTGCGTTGCCTTCGGGTTGTCAGTGTCGGGGGTCAAGACGGAAGCCATGTGTTTGTGTATGGACAGGGTCCCTTCGTTTGTTTTAGGAAGCCGGACAGGTGTACAAACAAACCGCCAAGTTTGTGTATCTTAGGGCAACTATATGCGAGGATGCCGACCGTATTGTCCGGATCAACCGGCGCATGAGTTTGTCCAACCTACGCCCCAGACGGCCTGGCGTGCCACCGTGCGACCTGTCTACCGCACCGTTCAGGCTCAAATTGCGGATGCTCAACGCCGGAGCGATGGAAATTTTCCGGCACCTATGTGCAAGGTGGAGCCCTACCACCGCCCATGTCGGTAAACTGCGGCGGGCTCACCACCGATTGCTGCCCCGCTGCATCGGTTGACAGGGAAAACGTCACTACGGTCACCACGTCCTATCCTAATAATACGCGCTCGTTACGACTGGCTGTGAGAGCGTCGAGCTTCAGTGCGTAAACGGGGGATGCTGTTTGTGGGGTTTGTGGTTCGTATGGGCAACGAGCGAACAAAGCAAGTGATGTACGGGCAAGTAGAGGGGGGGAAATGGCTCCTTACGATGGCAAAAACAAATGATGGCAAAAACAAGATTTGATGATGCGTTGTCTCGAAAACGATTTCGCGCTGTTCAAGCTGTACACCGACGCGAGTCGCTGGACGCCGGCAGCAAATAAACCGGGAACGTCGTTCAGACGTATCGAGGAAGTAAGAGTGCATGCAGCGCTGCTTCGTTACTGAGAAGGAGTTATAACCAAACAACGAGCGCTAAAAGGCATAAAGTGCGCGGCATCATATGACTTACTTGAACCCAGGGACGGAGGGGGAAGGAAGAGGAGCCCGGTTGAAGGAGGCGCAGCAGCAGCAGCAGCAGCAGCTAGGGCGGTAACGAAGGTCAAGGAACCCGCCGAAACGTGGTACTGACCGTATTTCTGTTTCAGGCGTTCAGCGACCACTATTTACTGTGTTTTGATCCTTGTTTCAGTTTGCGGTGGTGCCCTATTCCGTCTCAAGTCGAGCCGATGGTATTCTCTCGTGCTATGACTGGTATTCTCCGTCGGCGGCGACACCCCATCGGAATTATCAACCTTTCTGTTTTGGTGGTCTTTTTATTATTATTTTTACTCTTTTGTTTTGTTTTCACTCTTTATTTCTGCTTTCGTTTTGGCTTGTCATTTTTTAAAGTTTGTCTAGTAATTTTGTGTCGTCCTTCTGTTGGCCTACCAGTTGGATATAGGACTGCTCGTACCAGCGAACAGCCACATTTCTTGCTCGAGATTCCTAAGCCTGATTCCAGACGCTTTTCTCGACATGAGGTGAACGGTTTCGCTCGCGTTTGCAACCATCATGCTCGCCTGCCTCAACCGAACTGGGGACGGCCTGCCCGGTGGCGTGCTCGATCGGTTCGTTCGGGTGTGGGGCCGATGAAGGTCGCACTCTTGGTATATATGCTGCTGCGCTCCTGTTGTAAATCGCACGTTCGTTATGTCTGTCTGAACGACATGGATAATGATCAGTAGCCATGTGTTACATTAGAGTGATAAACAATATGTTTGACAGTTTCCAGACTCCCGCCCCGGTCCTCGTGGGCCTTCGCCAGCCGGCACTCCACCCGTGCGTGGGAGAGCCGACGGAGACAGGCGGGGTAAAAGCACGGCGTCTTCGTCGCCGGTTTGGCTATGCGGGGCCTTCCTTTGTCGCGGCTGGCTGAGCTCCCACGGACACACGAACATCACCAAGAATCGACAGTCAATGTGTACACCAACCATGTATATACCGTCAGAGATGAGGCATCAACAGTAATGCTCCATACTCTAAATGGCCAAGGCACTGAGCCCCCTACACCCGATGATGCCGTGGCGTACGTATGAGGATGTTAGGCATACACGGCGTCATAGTAACAGACTGCTAACGCGCGAGAGGTCGTACCAAATGTAGGTACGACGCAGCATCAGCTCAAACGCCCAGCTAGCTTTGTGATAGTGGGTGTATTCGCGTTGTGTTTATACCGCTGTGTGGCGCACAGCGGAGACCGTACCAATAGACCACTAAGACGACGCAACACCATCAGTATAAGGTAATGACACTTGCCCACCCAAACGGAATGGGCATTGTCACCGGTGAAAATAAGTCTAGCTTAGCGATCGCCAGCCACCTCTCTGGTGGGGGTCCAAGAATAAACGACGAAGACCCCTTTTTCGTTGTCATGTTGGGACCATCCGGCTCGTGTAGGTGTGGTTGTGGCATAACACAGCGTGAATGCGTAATGGGGAAATATACCTTAACGCAGTTAGTAGTGCACTGTATAGAAGATGGCACTCACCATCTTTGTTAATAACTTAGGCACCATAAGAACGACAGGCAGGCCGAGGTTCATGGAGAAACACAGGAAATTCGGATATGTGGACTGGAGATAAAATTACGAATAGGCCGGCCATCCAGTCACTCAAGTGACCTGTGTCGTCTCCGGCAACACTGCGTTCGTAGTGTTTAAATTTCCTTTCAGTTTTGTTTGTGTTGACAGGTAAGGTCACCAGATTGACAGTCTCGGCTTCGGTGTGAACGACTGCCAGTATTTCGTCTGCCAGAAAATGGATCGGTCGGGCTATTTATAGGTACACTTGAAGCCAAACAATGGAGATAGGGAAGATTAGTAGCCGGCTAGAGGTGTATCTACGCCTTTTGAGCTATTTGTAGGCACTCTAGGGCGTAGCCCAACCACACAAGGGGTCAGCAAGCCTATTCCGAGGTGCAATACAGCCTGTACTTATAGATGGCTAAAAAAATCCGTACGTATACCTATGCTTGGCTAATTTTATTTTTCTTCCTGCTTTTGGTTTCCTTTTTTTTTGTTTCCTTTGTTTTTTTGTTCTATTAATAGTGTGCCTCGTAGGTGAAAACTAATTCCGTAGTGTCTTAAAATAGCATGGATTACTTTATCGTTGGCGTTGAATCGTAGACTTTTAAGATTGTGCGAGACTGGCGCCGGGTGTCGCAGGCCAATTACGTGCCCATCGACAGATAATAACACATACCTGGTAGTGTTCTTTACGAGGTATTTAAGTACGTGTTATGCTCTGATAGCCATACGAGTATTAACTACTGTAACAACAAGTGAAAAAAAATGCCCGCTCTACGCATTACAATATGATACGAATACGACGCAAAGGCAACGGGCCACCTCGATGATAATATTGGTCGTGCTGTCCTCGTACACACACATATACAGCACAAGTGTGTGTGGTGTAATATTATAGAAGAAAAAAACGTCAGCTTTGAGATCGAGGATTTCGTCGAAAACTCAACTTTGCAAGCTGCGTGGGATACTTCGATCGCGCGTACTTCGAGTTTTGTATAGTATAACGGGGAATGCATAGTCCTTACGGAGGGGAAGAATATTTAATATCCATGGAACTCGGGAAGTGTACGAAGGTTGGGCGCGGGCATGCATAGTGTTCTATCTAATCGAAACCAAAATAATTCCAGTATACCAGTATATATACTCGTACTCAGAACACATTTGTATACTACTATTAATAGCGTGGATGGCATGGTGCTATGGTGATATGAAGCTCTACAACAGCAGTAGGCGCTAGGAAATATCATGCGAACTATACATGATGAAAATGAAGTAACCCCTTTGGGGGCCCTAGATAACGACCTACCCAGCGATGAACGTTGTTGGTGTTACCAAGCGTCTACTAGCAGCGGAAGCGACCAGCAGCACGGGGGAGGATCATGTTACGCCCGGCCCCGTACGACTCATTGTTTTTGTTAACTCGGACACCAATTTGTACCATCCCCCAACCGATGTGTGCTACGATAGAGGTAGCACTTCTTGGCCTTTTCTGTTTCTGAATGACGGAGCTCCTTAACCCAAATTCGTCAGGGTTTCGTTCTTGTTTAGCAATTATGATTGCTTGGTATACTTAGGTCGTAGGTGTTTCAATCGGGTTGCACTTTTGATTGTCTCAAAACCAGTATGTGGGTGAAGTACAGAGCTCTTAAAGTGAGGAGCCTCAGAAAAAAACCGGTGCACCTCTATCGTAGCACGCGTCAACCACGCAATGGGCGTTGCGGTAATCGTCGCTTTCTATTGTGTCTATTTCCCCCACTGAAGTCCGGAGAGGGTTCATGTGTAATGTGTTATTTTTTACGTACTGCTGTGTTTTCAACGTTTCTGCTATCTTTTAATATCTTTGTTAGTTTTATCTGTTTCGTGTTTTTCTCATCATCTTTCACCTCTACGACTTGTCTAGTTTATATGTGATACATGCATGTACCTGGTGTGTGCATGTTCGAGTTTCTTTCGGGTGCAGTACGGTGGTCACTGCATAGCCAAACGATTGTCCTTGCTGCATGAAGCAACGTATATCTCGGACACCGCATGCGCTGGACGCCGATGGGCGGTAGAAACGCACAATGTCATACACACACACCCTGTTGTTTCTGAACAATTCCACAGTAGCTCTGCGGCTTTCGCTCTACTGCGGGTAGCTTGTCACCTCTTGTTTGCCCATAGGATTAGGTTGAGCGCGGTACCGCCACACTCAACCGGACTAGTACGAGGTCCCACGTTTGGGCGGACATTGGGCAAGCCCCCGAGGAGCCAAAAGGACACCCCCCCCCCCTGGTGCTTGGAGTTGAGACAGCGCTGTGGCCGTCCGCAGGAATAGAGGTGGGCACGTAGCACCGTGGGGACCTCGAAACAGCCCAACGGTTCATGGTCATATGGCACGAGGAAGAGGTGAAGCTGAGCACGCAGCGCCGCGCATCCGTTGTGGTTGGTTCTGAAGGGAATGAAGATGGGGGGGGCAAAATCAGGAGTACAAAGAAAGCCGCCCGAGGCGATGTGGGCAGGGGAGGCTACATACAGGAAAAGTAGAAAGGAAACCGCGGTGGACGCATGCAGGAGAAGGAGATGGCAGACAGGGTAGCAAGGTACCAGGCCGGCCAGTAGGTAGAACCTGCCTATTTATGCTACTGTAGTCATACCTCCAAACTGCTGCGGCTACCTCGAATGTGATATGTTCTATTTTTTTGCTTTGAATTTCCACGAGTATATTTCCTTCTTGTTTTCTTTTTGTGTTATTTTTCCTAAATATTCTTATCTAATGAACTAAGTCTTGCCTGTGGCATCTCATTGGTGGGTGCCGGGTCGGTACTGTTTTTGTTTTGTATTGCGAGAGGCATCCCCTCAGGGGACGGGACACGACAGCGATGCAACCACTCCATCTGTCGACGAAGTACGAAGGGATGGCCTCCCTCTCTTATCTCCGCCTGTGGGGATTTCTCCCGCGACGTTCCTCTCGTGTAGCGCCCCCCCGCTCAGTGCGTTTCCCAAGGCAAGAGGTGACAGACCGCATGGCAGTGCCCTCCAGCCGCGTTCGACACCCATTCCGGCTGCGCTGCATCGGGTCATGTTTGTGGGATACCTTATATTCTGGCTGTTCTGGAGGTTGATTTGTTCGACATTGGCTTTGATGTGTCTCCCCCAGCTTCTTACTATAGTTGTATTCTGTTTCCTTTTGAAGAAAAATGCCGGGATACTTCGCTTTTTTTTCCTCGTTGCGTGTCCAGTTTGGCTCTCGTACTCGGATTACCTTTGGGTGCTTTTAAACAAATGAATGATTGTGTTGGGGCTTGCGCGAGAGCAGCCGAAGGGGTTGTTTTAGACCAGGTTCAGAGCCATCCACGGAATAGCTCGAGGTGGGGTCCACCTCTTTCTGCGCCGTTTCCTGGACGTGTCTCGCCTTGCTCCCTCCTGCCGACCCTGCGAGTACCGGCCTCGGCCGTGTTCGCGGCGTGTCGGGGCGGCCCCTGCTAATTTGCGTTTTTGGCCCATTTTCTGTTCCAACTGTCAAGTAAGTGTGTAGTCGTATCTATAGAAAAACAGAAGTCTTCGGACATATAAACTTGGCGCTATAGGCCAACTGTGGGATGTGTGAACTGAAATATATCAAGTTTCTGAGTGTAAATCCCGCATGCACATCGTTCCCCCCTTTTCCATTACGAGTACGTACGCTTGTTTTCTCCCTTTGTTTGTGCTACTCGTACAAACCTCACTTTTTGTTTCTTTCTTAGTGTTTGTCGACACAACGAAGTAGCTCTCGGACGAGTGTCTACGTACCTACTGTAGAAAACGCTAAGACCATTTTTTTTTGTGTTGCATGCGCTTCGTTTCCCCCCTTTTTTCTACGATTACGTAAACACTTTTTTCCCCATTTGTTTTTGCTACAAATCGCACTTTATAATGTTTTTTAATTTTGCTTGGTGGATGTCGACACAACGGAGCAGCTCTCGGACGAGTGTCTAAGTGTCTACCTATTGCAAATAGTACTCGGACCAGATTTTTTGTTTGCATGCGCTTCATTTCTCTCTTTTTTTTTCACGAGTAACGTAAATATTTTCCACCAATTGTTTTTGCTACGAATCGCACTTTCTTTCGTAGTTTACATATTTTTGCTTGGTGGATGTCGACACAACAACGAAGTAGCTCTCGGATGGTTGTCTACGTGTCTACCTACTGCAAATAGCACTCGGACTGCATTTTTTGTTTCCTGGCTGCTGCTTGTTGCCGCACAGCATATGTCATGTGCATGCCGTACTTCTACGGCTTGCCACTTATTTGTCGTTGTACTGCCACTGCTGCTTGCTGCTGCTGTATTTATTCGTACGAGCAGTGCGGTTGCTGTTGTACTTCTTCTACCATGTACGCTTCTTCTGTTGCTGCTTGTGCCGCCGCCATACGGCGCGAGTAGTGTATACGTAGTGCTGCTGCTGCACGAACAGATACATTACGAAAAACGTGATTGTGTGTGTTTCTTCCCGTTCGGTGTTATCTCTCTGCACGCAACCATGATTAATTTTGCATCCCCCTTGGCAGTGCGTAATGTCGCATTTACGGCCTCTGTTTGCGTATGACACCCTCGACCTTCACGGGTATGCGACGAGCCGTAGGCTGGCGTGTGGACTGCTTCACGTTCGGCGTTGTTTCTCTGCACTCACCCATGACTCATTTTTGCACTCCCCTTGGCAGTACGTAGTGTCGTATTTACGGTTGGTTTCTGTTTGCCTATGGCATCCTCGATCGTTGCGGGCATGCGCGGAGCCGTAGACGGGCGTCAGCGTGGCCTGGCCATACCCCGTTGTATTAAGTTATTTTTTTCTTCTGAAGTCTGGCTCTTCTTCCCGTTTGGATTGTTTCCTCGTTTTAGTTTTCATTTTGTTTGTTCATTTTCGTTTATCGTTCATTTTCTTTATTTTTTTCCTTTCGTTGATACTCTCTCTGTCATGACGATAGCGCATTAAAAACTGGTATCCTACACTATTACCAAGTAGTTTTGCCCTCAAAAACCGTTTCCGGTTCTGAAGGGGTTAACGTGGAAGCACACACAGAGGTCCATCTTTCATGGCGATATATTTTCGAACACACGCGACCGATCTGTTATACAACTTAAAAAGTCAGGGGATGAACTGTGTAATACTTCATTACACATACTGCTGTGTAGGTCCACTTGTTCGATGGAATATATAAGATGTGCGCTCGACATGTCGCGGAGATCACAAAAAAATGAGTGTCAATCACTCAATTGGTAGAACTCACAGCTGATGTAAGTTTTATCAATTATATGTAGTAAAATCGCGCAGCAATGGTTGCACAGGCCTGATGGAACGTATGTGTGTTCTATCTGCTACCGGCCGACATCAAGATACTGTCTGGTGCGTTTTACCATATTTGGGCTATGAGTAGTATCTCCTTGGCCGCGAGTATTCGGAGCGGTACCCTTCAAATACTACGCACCTCGCCATGAAACTGTGTTCAACGTATAATATGGGACAGACAAAACCCCAGTTTTGATCCGTGTTATTCAGGGCAGACGGATCCCCCGATATCTGTATGATCCGCATGGCCAGAACCTTGTTGTTGCTGGGTGTGGAACCGTATCAACCTGCATGATCCACAGCAGCAGTAAGTAGCACATGATTCCTGGGTTGAATCTATCTGTATTACACAGATCCTGGACAGCGCTATCATGACGGCATAAGTAGGATCTACATGATTCAGGTTGTTTTCTGCCCAAGTAGTGGACTAATAAGAAGGGGTTTGTCACGCTGCGCCGGCAGACTGCTTTTTGACACCCTTCATTTGGGTGGGATACGGCAGCCACTCGCTAGAACGGCCGAAAATACCCTATGTGTAGGGAAACTTGGGGTGCCCCCACTGCTGTATCGTCGGGTACAATCAAATTTAGCTCTGTCAAAACTACAACGTCGATGTGGTTCCCGCAGAGTACGAAACAATGGACCGAGGAAAAGGGACTTGGGGATCATCGTGTACAGAGCTGCCAAAGAAACAGCGGGCGACGAGATCCCAGCGAGCATGAGAAACGTCCGGTTGAAGAGGGCCCGGAACTTCATGAAAAATAACGCTTCCTTTTGTGACATAGAACTGTCGTGTGCACAAACGATACGCCATCGGCCTCGGCGTCAAGCTGGTCTTTCTATTTGGCTGGGTTGAACTGCATATCATCATATTTCTTTCGTTGTAAATGTGCAACAAAAATAAGAAACAAGGCCACCCACAAACGTCGGGCAAAGACATTGCGATGAAAGATCGTAGAACAATAGTCGAGAAACGTTCATGCGAATCAGGCGCTATATTCATGCCATTTTTTTGGTGTATATGATGGTCTTTCTTACGCAGTAAATGGGATGCCTAGAACGTCCCCCGTCACCTCTCCTTCTTCTCGCGGCACACCGTGTGCTGTTTTCCTCTGAAACTAACAAATGTCAACACAGGCGGAAGGATGCGATCGGTAAGGGGTGACGAGCTGCCCGAGGAGTTGTCCGCCATCGGAGCCAAAGCAATGGATGTGGCAGCTTACCGTTCGTGGTCCGTTCAGCACCCCTTCGTATCTGCCCTCTGGGCGGAACTCGGGTTGGACACGGGCTGCTACCACGACATCGCTTTCCGCACCGGCGACTGCACGTCTGAGGTACGCCGTGCCAGATTGAGTGTTTATGGAGATTGCATCGTGCATAAATAACGCTGAAAAAGGTGACCCTATTTAATTCCAAGGGGGACTTTATCAAAACCGCATCGCATTCAGCTAGGTAAGATGGGCCTTAACAGCTTGGCACGAAACCCGCGAGAGAATATTCTCGCATTATTGCCCGTTACTCCGACACCGGGCGCATCGCAACCGATGTAGTGTGCGCGTTGAAATGTATATTTCATTGTCGACGCATACATTTGAGCTTCACTGTACACACATACTTCATTTGTGGGAAACAGACAAGCAATGTACTGACGCGTGGTACGATAGAGGTTTCACGGTATTTGGCGTTTTTTTTATGGGTGACGGGGCTTCTTAACCCAAACTCGTCGGGGTGCCATTCTTGTTTTGCAATCTGTTTTGTTTTTATACCTCGGTCGTGTTATTTTTTATCGGGTTGCACTTTTAGTTTGCTCAAGATCAGCCTGTGGGTGAAGTACAGAGCTCCTAACGTGATGAGCCTCAGAAACAAACTGGTGCACCTCTATCGTAGCATGCGTCTACTCACCAACGATTTGTTTTCAACACTATTATTCCCTGTCTGTGCCTGGTTTAGTGGTGTACGCGCGCAATCCATGTTGTAAGACGGTTGTTTGAAGTATGTTGATCGTTTCTCTTCCTCGGCTTCAAACTTCAAACTTTCAAATGCATGGATCCAGCTGTTCTTGTGGCAGACAGGCACAACTTACGCTTGAGTCGAATCCCGAAATCTGATAATATCCCGCTTAACTCTCTCGGTGGACAGTGCGATCCTGCTCGTGGAATCCACAAGTACCTTCGGGACAAGTACATCCCTTTCGAGGATACATTGGTGAGTGAAAAGTAGGTCGGTACTTCAACGCAGGCAGTGTGTAGGCTTTACACGCGTTTTTGAATTCGACGCCCCGTGTCGGAATCCACTGGCCCGTTTGGTGGCGGCCGTTCAACCTTGACAGGACCGAAGGGTAACGCTACATCTAAGACTCGATGGTGAACGACAAGGACTCCGTCAGTGACTCGTTGCGCAAACAGCTTATTGCTTTCGTGCGCTTGGTGTGGTTCCTGAAACTGGCGATTGAACCCCTGGGAAATTCCCCCTTCGGTGTTGTTAGAAGCGTGGGACGTCCCACGAGTCAGCCCCAGACTCCGAGCCCGCAATAGTGCCAAATGCCGTCAAGCTGTTAACCAATAAAATAGCTGTGGTAGGTCTACATGTGTCCTAGCTAGACAATAGCCCCATATCAACCGAGAACAAGCCATGCCCATATATATCGCTGCTACGACACGGTACGCATTTGGCACCCGAGACGTCCTGCTTCAACGTTTCGGGTATAGATACAGTATTGTGGGCGAAACGTAGACAAACAACCAGTGCCAACGCCAAACCGATCTGGTAGCTGCTAAAATGCGAGGGAAACAATCGATACCGCGGATGTGGAAAAGGTGTCTTTCGTGTCCAATCTTCCCCCTTGTGGCAACAAAACTATGTTTTCTCGTTGGCTGATGTCAACAACCAGGATTCTACCAACGACTTGCCCTACAACTTCGGGCCTACCAACTCATGGAACGTCAACTCCACCTACCTGAGTCCCTACGACTGGCTTTACGGGGCGCACGCTCCTCCTTTCTGGGCTGAAAACTTCGAGGACCTGGCCCTGAGCGAGGTGCGGTTCATTCCACCGTGCGCATTCTGCGGCCCTTCCCGCTCTCACGTAGCGAATGAAACGGTGTATATCCGTGTTTTGAGTGATCGCCGATTCGAAGTACAGGTGCCAAACGGGTAGGTTGCGCTTCTCTCCCCGAAGCCGATTCGAAAACAAATATTTTGAAGCATATTTCAGAACCTGGTTCATACTTTGTAGCAAAGTGCACTGGGAACCGCGGTGCTTTGTCCCTGTGCCGACGTTCACGAGTGTAAAAACAACATAATCGGAAAGCAGAAACTGGAAGGTGATTTGTTTGCGATTCAGATAGGACACTTCCGTTTCTCCGGCATCGTGTTTAACCCCCTTTTGAGCGCAGAGGTCGACGCGTGAATGTCGGAGCAACTGTTCATATCCCGCTCGATTTGATAATTTTTATGTGTACCTTCTATCGTCGTGAAACAGGACTCGACCGTCAGGTGGGCCGCACGCGATGCAGTTGTGCGCGCGGCAAGAGAGTTTGAGATCAACGGGACGCCAGCCACAGCACTCACGCTCGAGATGCTAGCCACAAATGGCTACAACAGGTGTGCTTTGATGGCGTGAGAGTGTGATTTTGTTTAGTCGCCACAATCGTTTTCGCTTAGGTTTCTAATGTGGCCTATGCCTGTGAATGATAATGAGCTCGATCGGAATAAAAAAAAGGCTCGAAATGACCATGAAACCACAATCCGAACAAGGCAGGGGAACGAATCGTAGTAACCTTCATATTCTGCTGGGAGGTTTTGTCAATCCTTCTCAACATGTGTCCGCGAGCCACACATAGGTATCAGGGTGGTTGCGAAGACAGGTGGGAAGATGCTGTCCGGGTTTCCAGTTGATACGCGTTTTGCATCCGGAACCTCTGAAGGGGACACACATTACTGCAGGAAACTGGCAAAATCAATCCTACCGTGATGTGGAGGCATGACGGGTGGCCTTGGGGTTGAGCGCTACTTCCCCAACCCAGGAAAATGGCTTGGTTTATCTCCGAGGAGTAACCCAAATGCAGCCTGAATTTATCGGCGTTACATGCTTCATGATAAAGAAGTGCCGACCCACACCAGCGACATACACAGAATGATAACCGTAGTGTTCAAGCAACAAAACAAACGATTCAACGAAGGGACAGGTAGTCGTGGTTAGGAGTGCTTGCTTGGGTGAAAAATCACCTAGCGCCGAGTTTCAGAAGGCCCCTCGAGAAAGGTTTCATACAGATATGTAGGCGTTATTTGATTTGCAGAGGAATACGTCCCCTTCGCTACACGAAGTTGTTAATGCCCGAAGCGATCGCCAATATTATAATGTGAACTCGTCTTTTTACTCGAAAAGCATCAGCGTTTCCCCCATTTGCCTTCATCGCTACTGTAAAAGCGTTCTTACCGTTGCTGGTTAGAGGCATGGCTTTCCATGTCTCTACCTAGTCCTGGTTTTCTCATGTCTGATCAGCGACCGCGTATACATGACAAGACATGTTTTTCATATCTCTGCCAAACCCTGACCTGCATATTGATGAGTAGCCACGGAGCATACATGACGAACGTGGCTTTCCATATCCCTACCGAACGCTGGCCTCCTAATTTCTTTAGAGCAACGGCATGTACATGATCCAAAAAGCGTTTTTTATCTCTACTAAACCCTGACGTTCTCATTTTGTTACAGTAACGGCGTATACATGACTGCGGAGGACTATGAGTTTTACCTGGACAGCGACTGCAACACGGGAGAACACATCCTGACACGTGCCAGCCTCTTCGACACTATCGTGGAGTACGCGAACAATTTTGCTAGCGGTAAGATCGATGTAATATTTTCTCGGTATAGAGGGTGCGCGGGGTATCGTCCAGTTGGGTCCAGGCGCGTGTTATGGTTCTGGCCTGTGATGGTCGTTCAGTGGTACAGACAAGAAAAACAAAATAGGGGGGGCGATAGTTCGTAGCATATGTTTTGAAAAAACAATCACAGCACGTGCAGCACGAAGCATATCGAGCCTCGAACGAAGTCTAGCATGGGGGGGGGCGGCACCTCTGCCAACCCTAGCATGTCCCCTTCGACGGGTGATGCTCTACGCTCTCCTAGTGTCATTTCCGCTGCATCCAGGAGAGCTTCAATTAGGCTAGTTAATTGCAGAAATATGCCCTTGGCCACTAGTGGCCCGCCGGCTATCGGTCCAAAACTCTTCTTGTATGTCGTACGTGTAAACGTGTCTGTTCGCAACGTAGTATGTCATCTCGCAGGATGCAAATGTCATGCTGCCCTTCGCCGATGTTACCCGGAAGCGATTCGACCTCCGACCGTGCTAGTTTCGAATGTCGGAGCCCTCACCAAAGCCGCCGGAGGCGATGTCTAATCCTGACTGGCTGTTTCATCCGCCACCACCATGCGTGTAGGGCTACATACATATGATTCCTCTGCACCACAGACGGTCACCTCGCAATTCCTCAGTGGGTGGGGGGGGGGGGGGGGGGGGGGGGGGGGGGGGGGGGGGG
>JAYJME010000311.1:14532-25779 GCA_036873775.1 Costaria costata | reverse complement strand
TTGCAAACGCCGAGACAGAGAGAGAGAGCGCAAACGCCGAGAGACCGAGAGAGAGTTCAAATGCCGACAGCGATGGTCCTATTGTGGAAACATCTCGACGGGCTTAGTTACAAAACCAAACAACCATTTTCGTTTTGTGTGTGTGTGCTCCGGTTGGCGTGCTGGACAAAAACAGATCGGAAATTTCAGGGCTGTTCACGGGTCATGACCCTGTCCTACCCGCGGGTCGCATCAGGAGGTTTTCAAAATCTCAAGGGTCGGGTCGGGTCGGGTCGGGTGGGATCGGGTTGGGTCGGGTGGTGTCGGGTCATACGTCGACAGCTCTACTGTTCGCAGGTCGGGTCGGGTCACCCTGACCGAACCCGATCCGACCCGTGAGGCTTGAAGCCGACCCGTGAACAGCCCTGGGAAATGTAATCCCCCAAGGGGTGTGTTGTTGTCTTGCATGCTATACGGTAACAACAACAGTGGATGCTCTCGAGCATACCTGGTACGTAGGGATGTTTTGCGATGAGCGAGGGACAAGGCAAGGGACAAACGTTGTGTGTCAAAACCCTTTCGTGGCTTCGGATATAAAGGAGAAGTGGCACAAAATAAAATGACGGTTACATCATCGAACACTCGAAGCAGCCCGGGCTGTGCTGGGGTACGCAGGAGATATGCACCCCCCGAAGTGCAACGTAAGGCAGATGTACGACTTGCGTGCAGCATTATGATGAAACTTTTCTCGATGTTTTAGGTCGCTGCACCTTGGTCCCAAAGGGGCTAGCCAAAGGGTGGGGTGCTCGATTTCTAGCAGAAGGACTTCCTCGAGCAGAGGTTGCGTATTGGCAATGAGCGGAGGCGGCAAGACAAGGGTTCGTGCGGTGTTGTCGAAATGTCATCCAGCTTCGCCCCGTGGGCATGCACGCACCAAGACACGCCCGACGTTTTTTTATTGTGCGAGGGATCGTCGTGCCTGACCATCGTTAACGATTTTCTGAGCCGCCACACGGTGCGTCTTGTCGCAAAACCGACCGTGTGGATGTTGATGCTTACTTAGGTGAAATCGCTAACGCCCGACGAAATTTCTCAGAATATTATGATTACGAGCAAACGCGAGTTTCCAATTTTATCGGTGCCAAAACTGATTGAAGCTATTGCTTACTAACTCACGGCCCCGTTGACGCTATTGCTTACTTGCTCCCTCATGATAAGAGCAGCATCAATCGGTATATTCTGAGGAGGGTTATTTGCACGGCCGCCAAAAAACAGGGGCGGGGGGCTTTTGAGCTGGGCTTAAGCCGGAAAATCTATCATGTCGAACACCTGAAGCCGGAGATCTGCACCCGTGCGAAAATCTCCAAAAATATCTTCTCTTATTTGAGTACGAATGCGAGTTTTTTTTTTGTTTACGGGCGCCAAACAAAAAGCGACCGTTTTTTCAGTTTTCCTGAAGCATCCGCCCCGTAACGCTCCCAAAAGAAACAAACGAGGGCGCGTGCGGGCGGTTTGCTTGTTCGACCAACCAAGACAAACCAAGAGAAAACACACAAGTTGACGACACCTAACCATCTCCATTTACATGCCTTCCACCAGCGCACATGGTTGATGACAACCACAATTATCCCGCCAGCGCTTGTTCCAAGCTAGAGCTTACCCTACACCAGGTGTTTGTGTATTTTACGAGCGAATGCGAGTTTCTAATTTTGACGCCGCGGACGCCGCGAGCAATGTTTTGTTAACTCCTTGCGAATGCGAGTTTCTAATTATGTCGGCGCCTAAACAAATAGGAACCCCTTTCGAGTTGCCCGAAGCGTCCGCCCCGTAACGCTCCCAAAAGAAAGAAACGAGGACCTGCGTTCACCAACGCACAAAAAAAAACTAATATAAATCTGCTCTCTACTATATTTTGGGATTCCCGTCCGAATTGTTGTCCTATCTCGTTCCCTCATGCTGTGCGCCACGGCATGCTGACAATCCCTACTAATGCAGGTGGACTACAACTACACTGGTGACGAGCAGGCGCAGGGTTTGGCGAAGCTAGTGGAAGCTGCCACGCTTTACGATGCTACTGGGCCTGCGTGTCTTGGCCTCGGAGCATTTCAGGTACGCTTGTTCTACCAACCCTCGTTGCATTTTATTTAGATCAAAGCAAGAGAGCAAAGCGAGAGCGAAGCAAGAGCAAAGCGAGAGCAAAGCAAGAGCGAAGCGAGGGCGAAGCATGAGAGCACAGTGAGAGCGAAGCAAGAAAGAAAAGCGAAAGCGAAGCGAGAGCGAAGCGAAAGCAAAGCAAGAGCAAAGCAAGAGCGAAGCGAGAACAAAGCGAGAGCAAAGCGAGAGTGAAAGCAAGAGCGAACTGAAAGCAAAGCAAGAGTAAAGCGAGCGTGAAAGCAAGAGTGATCCGAGAGCAAAGCGAGAGTAAAACAAGAGAAATGGGAGCAAAAAGCAAGAGTAAACCGAGAGAAAAGCGGGAACGAAGGGAAAACGAAGCGAGAGTGAAGCGAGAGCCAAGCGAGAGCGATTCAAAATCGAAGCAAGAGCGAAGCGAGAGCGAAGCGAGAGCGAAGCAAGAGCGAAGCAAGAGCGAAGCAAGATCGAAGCAAACACGAAGCAAAAGCGCGGCAAAAGCGAAAATAAAAAGCGAAAGCAAAAGCGAAAGGAAAGAGCGAACGCGAAATCAAGGAGAGAGAAGAGCGTCACCGTGCATTTATAACTATTGCCACCAAAACATCATGTCACTTGGTTATGTCGAGGCGGCGATGCGCCTCGGACAAATCGAACAATTCGCGTGGTCGGCGGAATGACTTTCTTTCAGTGAATCTTGAAGCCCCCTTCGGCGTACCCCACGTTTAGCGCTAAGATAGGATACCTTGGTGGCTCAATGCACAGCTCAACACGCTATTCTCCGTCCATGGTACGACCATAAAACAATCGCGACAACGCACGATAGCTGCAGCTCCCAACCCTCGCGTGCTTGGAATTGTAGGACTGGTTTTCACCAAACGCCCGCCCAACCATTGTCCCAAATCACAACAATTTTCCCTAATCACCGCGCCGTGTCGTTTGTTTTCAGGGCGACAACATGACGCCTCACATGTTCAGAGAGCAGCTGCGGAAAGTGTTCAGCATCAAGCTCACTCCTGCGGTGGGTGATTTGACGCGTTTGAGACCCGGGAAAAGCGACAACCCCCCCCCCCCCCTCCCCCCGACAATCACGCAGAAGTTCGAGTACTCTCCTACATACAGCGCGCGTGCCGTACATATTTTTTCAACATGATGTGATAATTATACGATAACTGTCGAAGAAAAATTATAAAACGCTTTCGGTTTTTTGGAAGCTATTTTAGGAGCCAGTTTTTGAAAGCTAAACGTGTTGTTGCCTACCCCTGCAGCCCGCACCATTGCTTCGTGCGACCATTGCCTTGTTTCGTCATATGGTCCCTATGATGAAACTTCAAAAGGCTTAACCGTACACGTAGCGATTTCCTCTCGCTTACCTTGGGGGAAAAGAGTGAACCGGGTCTGTCTCCGGGGCGTTCTTTCCCTCCACCACGCTTTTCGTCTCAGGGGACATTTTTCTTTTCGTCATTATCGGACCACCAGTAGATATGCGAATCTCGCCGCTCGCCGACACTGCATTGCCGCTACAAGCACCTCTTGGTAGTCTGCGGTGCCTTGTATAGGAGGTTCTACTGCTGTTTTTCCTTGTTGTGATCAGGATAGCGAACGGGAAATCTTGAAGCGTGATCACAGGGTCGGAGGTGGCCGGTTACGATGCCGGCACAATTTAGGAGTGGACAACTTTCCGTTTGAGGGAGCCTAGGGAGAGCGTTCCTTAAGGCAGCGTGACTCGCGGCGTGTGCTTGCCGTAGGACTGGACTCTCTTGGCGATTTTCCCCGCGATGCTTTCGATGGAGTTCTGCACTCATTGCTGGCGACGATTGCCACCTAAAGATGACACCTCGTGAGCCAGACCTTTTCAACTCATATTTCGGCGTGAGAGAGACTGCCCGCACACTAACATTTTCGAGAAACAGCCCTGATAACAGATAGAATGAGCATCAATTCGAGTAAATTGAGTATCAGTGCGAGAAACTCCGCGTCCCTAAAGTACCGAAATAGTACCGAAGAGGTTTTTATGTCGTTTAATATTTTCCTAGACCCAAACATTACCCGATATTCTCCTGGGCGCAATTTCAAGCGCCAAAGCATTGTTGTTTTCGCGCACAAAAAATGCCACCGCTCCCGTTTGCAAGCACATAGTCTAGTTATCTGCTGAGCCGATGTGCACACATCGAGTTGGGTTGATACTGTAGTACTGCCAAGAATACACGGTTGGCGCGTTTAGCCTACGGATAAGCTTACCACGCGTCAATGGTGCGCCTGCCTACCCAGGAACTCGGTGCGGTGATGAACCGGTTTGATAAAGACGAGGACGGCACGGTGGATGTGGTAGAGTTCACCAAAATGTTCTTCAAGATGGGTTTCGAGGAGAGAACGAAGCGGACGAAGGAAAGAAGGGAAGCTGAAGCGGTGAGGACAGAGGGGGTGTGTACGGGGTGTACGGGGGTGTACGGGATTGCCATGCGTGGCCTAAGAAACCACCCCGGGTGATAAAATATGGTGTGTTTTTTCTTTTTTTATCACCCAGGGTGGTAGTGGTACCCTGCGGTGGGGTGGTATCTAAAGCACCCCGGTAATTATTGGTGCTACCAGTTGTTGGGTTTGCCATCCGATAATGTGCAGCATGAGCTTCAACGTCGACCACTCATATTTATTTCCAAAAAATGTTCGAATTTTGCTTTATATCGTCTCCTTATGCTACATCGATAATTAAATAATCCGCACTAGCTCAAGACATTAATTAATTGATTTCGTCCCCCCCCCCCTCCTATATACCAGATAAGCAAACAAGTACAATCTCCCCAAATGTCCTCTCAATCCCTTCTCTCCCCTTCCCGGAGCAATGGTGTTGTATCACAGGGGGTAGTTTCTTGCTACAATAGGGTGGTATTCTTGAGGAAGGTTCCCGGAGCATGGGTGTTACATATATCACCGGGGGTGCTTCCTTCGCCTTCCTCCTTCCCCCAGACGTATGATAGGTTACTACCTTCAGTTTGCGTTAAATTTCGTGATAAGACAAATATCCCACCCACATAGAAGTAGGGCTGCGTGGGGTGTATCACTAGCCCGGTAGCCTCTTCGAAGTTTCCGGTGAGAGGTATGGTGTAGGCGTCTGTCTGGCTGTATTCGCCGGTTGTGCTGGTGTGCTCAGTCCTATAGCCGTATTGGTCGACCGTGTACCACGTCGTGCTCCAGGAGTACATCATGGTGTTGGTGGTGTCGATGGCGATAATCTGATTAAAAAATACAACGGTCGTGCAAAAGCGGTCGTAAGAGCATTGTGGCCGAGAGGCCGTGTTACAAGCTGGCAGACATGTCGTGCATACATACTGGTGGGATAATACTAGCCGGAAGATGGAGATCAGTGGGAAACCATTGTATTGTCGTGATGGGCAGAACTCACCTCGCAATTTGCTCCAGTCGTCAGAAATATCACGCCCTCGGCCCTCGAGCGCCAGTAGTAAACTAGCAACTCAAGAGCATACCGGTATGACGCTGAACACACCGCTCATGCCCCAGCAAAGGCTAGCTTGTTTAAAAAGTATTTTTCAATCGTCACGAATGAAATACCGCTGTACGACCTACGCCACGTAGGTAGCCGCAACCTGCAACACACTTACCCGGCATAATACACAATACCGTAACCGTCGTTCCACAAACACCAACCACCAACTAGGGTTGTGCGGGTGCCCGGACAACATTCAGCGAGCTGACCCGGGTGAGTGGGGTCTGTCTGCCGGTAAAGCCGCGTGTGTGGGCGTGTTTGGGATCCCGACAGTATTGCTTGAAGGGTGTCTGGAGGTAGGGCGAGGGACCCGAGCCACGATAGATGTAGCACGTTTTGGAAGAAAAATATTTCTGAACGACGGAGCTCCTTAACCCAAAAGTGTCGGAATTCCATTCTTGTCTTGCGATATATTTCGTTGTGTACCTAGACCGCGGGATTTGTGTCGGGACGCGTGCTACGATAGAGGTAGCACGTTTTGGCTAAGGTATTGTCTGAACGACGGAGCTCCTCAACCCAAAATAGCCAGGGTGTCATTTTTGTTTCGCAGTACGATTGTGTTCTACACCTAGACCATGGGTGTTTTGATCGGGTTGCACTTTTGGTTGACCTAAAACCAGTATGTGGGCGAAACACAGAGCTCATAAAGTGAGGAGCCCAAGAAAAAAACCGGGTGCACCTCTATCGTTGTAGCACGTGTCTCGGGTTAAGCTCACAACATTTACCAAAGTTGGGTTTTCGGGTGAAGTTACTGAGCCCCCCAGGTGAAGAACCTAAGAAACAAGAAGGTGCACCTAGAGATATCATAGCATGTGTCAAGGGATACAGAACCAGGGACACACGAAAAGAACCACGTAGTCGGGTACCCGGGCCCAAAATACCCAGACAGGTGCTAGGTTCTACCCGTACCCGAATGGGTAGTGACAGGCCCGGGAAGTTCCCGCCCGGATGCGAGGGTAGTAAGCAAACGAGGTATAATACAAATCTACTCCAAAATATACACCAAGCACGGTTTATTTAAACCCAGACGTAATGTGAGTAGATTCCACTCTGTTCATAATATAGGAACCTTATCGTGTGTTTTAAACCAGCATAGAACGTCACTTGTACTTATGGACGGAGAGGTATGTACTATTAATATGTACCTGGGCCTCGTTTCACTTCAGAAGCTGGTTACGAATTCTTCTTGTCCGCGAATTGCGTAGTTGGCACTACAGTAGTTCGTATGGCGTATGCTTTACATGATATGAGGCTGATGTACGTGTATTTCGAGTCATACCGGCGACCAGGCATTCATTCCTGGTGTTTGATTGCTGTCATGCCCAATATTACAAGGTAAAAAACAATTACAGAAAACATTTCTACTCAGTACGCACCAGTACGTGCGCGGGCACGTGCACCAGTACGTGCAGTACCGGGTCAAAACAAAATCGAGTTGCTCGCTCGAAACCTGAACGGCGTAACTCGCGACCACCAGAGGCAGGAAGCAGGATACCCCGAAGGCGTCGGGCCTTCTATTTGTTTCTAGCGAAGGTCCAGCCTGGCGGCTTTCTCATTTGTTTGGAAATCTCAGCCTGCATCCTTCGTCACATTGTCCTGCTTCCTATTTGGGTGTCCCCGAAAACAGGGACGCCTGATGGTCGCTCCCCTTTTCAACTTTCGACCCCTTCGAGATTTCAAGTCAAACGCATCCTGAACAAGAATACCTTGCATACATTCAACACTACATACTATGGATCGATCAATACATTAATTGACAGATTTCCGCCGCCGTTCAAGTATAGGTATACCTACTCCGTACTTCGTCTACTGGTGGTACCACTTAATAACCCTTAGGCGTAACCGATTTTACGAATATCTCCCATCGTCGACCGCCTTTAAACCCGGGAGTTTCGACGGGGCCGGCACCAGCGTCTTGTGCACCGGTCTTCGCCGCGGGTCCGATCGATCCCCACGAACGCGTTCTGTTCGCGGCCAGCACGGTGGGTCACGCCGTGTAATCCTCCTCTGCCAGCGTCCTAGAAGGTGGGTTACCTCTCGTCGGTCTCAGCAGGTGTATTTTCGTGTGATTTGTTTACGGCGCGATTTCTCGGACAACGAATCCGCCCGGAGCCTACGCCGCCCTGCCGGAGTTGATCTCGTGGGGACCCCTGGGAGCTCGAGGTGTATGACAGGAGTAGCACCACCGGCCGAAACCCTAGTGATAATGCCATCCATGTTTCGTAGCCATAATGTCAAACTATTTTCCCCCATCATTGTATAGGAAAGAAGAGGGGTAGGGTCTTGAAACGACGAGTAAGACGAACGCGGATCTGTCACGGTAGAGAACACCCGAGGCGGCTCTTTCCAAATTGGATGTTGAGGCAGGTTACATGGCGCTCAGCATCCCGCTCAGTATGTCTATTCGATGCCCTGCGCGCAGCAAGGCCAACGTACCCTTTCTGTATCAATCAAGAGGGCATGAACAATTGGCGTTTTACCAAGTATTGGTGCTATGGTAGGAAGGGGGGGGGGTACCCTAATTCTCACTGACACGTTTGGGCCACTTGGGCGAGTGATCTCTCTCCTTAAAAGGCACTTTACATTTTTTTCGCAGGACCCCAAAACAACCTCACGGTGATGCATATCGCGAAAACAAAAAACAAAACCCGAAAAGCTGAAACTAACCGAAATGTAACGGGGGAGTCACTCTTCCCAGTGGTCTTGACCAGCTGACCAAAAAAGGAGCTTTACAGGTAGCACATGCCATGGTGGAGGTGAGTGCGCACCAATAGACACGTGCTACGATAGAGGTAACACTTTTTGGCTTTTTTGTTTCTGAATAACGGGGCTCCTTAACCCAAACTTGTCGGACTGTCATTCTTGTTTAGCAATATGACATGTCTTTTTTATGCCTTGTCCATAGCTTTGCTCATCGGTTTGCCCTTCCAGTTTACTCGAACATGGTTTTCGGGTGTGATATAGAGCTCCAAAAGTGAAGAGCCTCAGAAATACAAGCGTTGACCTCTATCGTAGCATTGGTCCATATTGGTCTGAGGTTTATTACCTGTGAGCAGCTCACCAACAGGTAAAGCTGTTCTTGAGCAAATTGAAATGGGCAAACCGATGACGAACAAACCTAAGCGCTAGGCATACAAAAAAGGGTCATATTGCAAAACAAGAACACAATTCCCCTGACCATTTTGGATTAAGGAGCGCCGCCATTCCGACGCAAAAAAAAAGCCAAAAGTCTGCCTCGATCTCAGCCCGCGTCAGGTGCCCTGTTGTTTACGAACGGGAACGTAGCCGTTCGCAATCGGGCAGTCACTATCATCACCCGCGGGGAGTGTGTAGAGACTGGTGCTACGATAGCGGGAGTGGCCCCATTATCAAATACCGCGTTTAGGCTACGCGGGCGAGTGGCTCAATACCTTTCCCCGAGTGGGACCTCTTTTTGGTTTTGGCGCAGTGTGACAAACAGCCCCGAGCTGGCTCATGTCGCAAAACCAATCCATACAACGTTTCATGCTGCCAAACCAAACAGGATAGAAGTATTAATAGTCAATCTTCCGAGTGTCTCTCATCAGCTGAAAAAAAGGGACCTAGAGTGCCCTCCCCTACCGTAACACCTGCTCATGGAGTTACGTCTGACCTCCATCCTTCGCCACAACAGTACTGCTAGCCGCTCGGGCATCGCGCTAGCCGTCGGTCGATCGGCGGCTGTTCAGGCCGCCGGCGAAGCCGCTTGTATTAATAGTCACAGGAGCACGGTCTCCTAAGTAAAAAGCTCCATACACCCTGCCCCCCCCCCACCCCCCGATTGCTAGCCGCATTGTGTTGTGACCGTGTTCGCCATCCGACAACGTGCGATGTGAGTGTCGGTTGCACCAAATATACGAAGAAGCGTAAATGAAAGACCACTACGAAAACGTAAAACGTACAAGTGCGACACCTGAAAACGTTGATTGCATAAAGAAAGTTCCCTAAAACAACCTTCTCTCGTGGCTTATTTTCGACGGGTACAGAGCAAACCCCTATGGTTTAGGGTCATTCGGCTTCCACTCACGATTGAGTCATCCTCGTACACAGCAAGTTGACCACCGAGGATCTCGTCGACGACGGTGTTTGGCGAGGTGTAGGAGCCAGGGCTCGACGAGTAGTAAGAAGGCCAGTAAGAGCTACTAGGGTTGTAGTAGTAGTATGAAGACGTCGCTGCCGTGTAGGCGGGGATATCGTTGAATTGGGCAGCTTCTTGGAGCTCGATGCTGCGACGACGACAGAGGCGAAACACACCGAACGGAAGAGAAGCAAAGCGAAATAAAATTGAGAGAAAGCGAAAAGCAAAGCGAAAAGCACAGCAAAAAGAAAACAAATCAAAATCGAGAGAGGAAAGGCACAAATAAAGACAAGGTAAGGCGAAAATCAAGGCGAAAAGGAAAGCGCAAGGCAAAGCGAAAAACAAAGCGAACCGCACAGCAAAAAGCGAAAAACCGAGAGAAAAGCCAAAAATATAGTCCACGTAAGGCCAAAAGCACAGCGAAAAGCTCAGCAAAAAGCACAAAAAGCGAGAGAAAAGCAACAAATATAGCCAACGTAAGGCGACAAGCAATGCCAGGGCAAGTCCAGAACAAAGCCAGAGCAAATCGAAGCCAAGCGAAGAAAGCGACGAAAATAAAAGCAAATATGAAGTTAAGAAAAAAAGCTAACCCTAAAGCGAGAGCAACGCCAAAGACAGAGCCAGCGCAAAGCCAGAGAAAAGGCAGAGCAAAGGCAGAGCAAAGGCAGAGCAAAGCCAGAGCAAAGCCAGAGCAAAGCCAGCGCAAAGCCAGACCAAAGCCAGAGCAAAGCCAGAGCAAAGACAAAGGAAAGCCAGAGCAAAGACAAAGCAAAGCCAGAGCAAAGACCAACCAAAACATGGGTAAAATCAGAGCACAGCAAGACAAAATCGAAGCGACGCGAAGCAAAGAGAAGCAAAGCGAAGAGAAGTGTAGAAAAGCGGAAAGCAAAGTGAAAAGCAAAGCGAAAATCAGAACGAAAAGCAACGCGAAGCAAATCAAAGGAAAGCGAGATTAACGCGTTAAGCAACGCGAATCAAGCAAAGTAAAAATAAACAATGCAGCGAAAACCGAAGCGAGAGAAACTTAAGAGCAAAGGAATAAAAAGCAGGCAAAGCAAAACAAACAAAACCGAAGCAAACCAAACCAAAACGAAAGAAGAACGAAGCAAAGCCAAGATAAGCCCAAACAGCACCAGTAAAAGCGAAGCAAATGGCGAAGAGGGGTAATCGGTAAGAATTCACCACACGCTCGTAACCCTGCACTGTTCTTGTTTGTGGTCGACGAGCTCGAGACCGAGGATGCGGTAGGGTGGCTGCCCCCCCTTTTCTAGTTCGGGCGGGTGGCTCCGAAACTTAACCAAGACGAGAGGTACTGCAAATCCATTTTTTAGTTGGGACTCGTGCCGCGATAGAGGTGGCACTTTTTCGCTAACACATTTTGGGAACGACGGAGCTCCCTAAACCCAAAATTGTCGGAATTTCATTTTTGTTTTGCGGTATAATTCGTTGAGTACCTAGGCCATGGGAATTTCGGGGAGTTAAGCTCACAATACTGACCGAAGGTGGGTGTTGGGTAAGGTACCGGGGGGGGGGGGGGGGG
>JAYJME010000311.1:0-14522 GCA_036873775.1 Costaria costata | reverse complement strand
CCCCCCCCCCCCCCCCCCCCCCCCAGTGAAGGACCTTAAGAAAATGAATGGGCATTGCTGTCGTAGCATGTGTCTCGGCGTATCGGTAACCCCCCATTTCGTGGGGAAGCATATACCTCAAAACCAAACACCACGAAAGCTTCAGACTGCGAACAAAATAGGGTTGTCGCGCTCGGCCTAGTGGCCCTGAGGAGTTGAAAACAATGGCCTAAATGTGACCCCCCCCTCCTGTTTCCGGGCTCATACCCGCGGTGAGATTGTCACCATGAATTCTCATGCTTGATAATCCGCCCCAATTCCGGGGGGCACATTAAGCTACAGTGCCCCCGGGGACCGTGATTACCCAATGTGCCCCTGGAGGCACATATACTACCACCCTATTAACAAGCATGCACCTGTAGTATGCGCTCGACGAGCTTGAGACTGAGAGGAAACACGGTGCTAATCGCGGGAGAGGAATGCGGGTGTAGGAAATCACGTTTTGATCGAAAAGCGGGGTAGTCACTTTACACGGCGCCAAAACAAACAGCGACCCCGACCGAGATGGCCGATCGCCACACGCATGCACGAACGCTGTTGATCGTGGCCGATGAGCCCGATACAGTTGGTGTCCCTCCGTAGTCCCGTTTTTGAGGAGCGCCCGTTACGGCATTAATTAGTACCGGAAACAAATCGCTTGGCACATATGATATTTTTGTATACCAGGTACCAGGTAGTGGAAGTGCGCGGCGTACTGGCGGTTGCCGCTGTAGTGCCAGTTGTTCTGGCCGGCACATAACCGGCACTATTGCGGAAACCCCCGCTACGGTGTGAATACGATAATATCGAAGAAACGCTTGCAATACACACAAACAGAAGTTTGTTACGTCGCGATAGTGAATCTTCCTGCGGTAGCTATTTATGCGCTCTGGTTGTCAGAGGGGCCTTGCGTATGCAGCTCAATCAAACGCAGAGTTTTCTCGAAGCCGCAGCATCCCGATCCCGCCGAATCGACCTACTCGTAGAGGCTTTCCAAGGACAGCATCCATGCCGGGCCCCCGTAAATATTCACTATCTCGACGTACGTAAGTCTGCACACAAATTATACCTGTGGCATTGTTTCTATATCGCCACGTCTACGACAGGGAACGCCTCTGATAAGAAAGAGCCCCCGTGGAAACCATTATGGGATTACCGCGAATGTAAGAAGTTCGGGAGCGCACATATATTCAACGTTTGTGAAATATCACGGGGGACCATAGTTAATAGGACCAAATATTGTTAGCAACAAAAGGGAAATGTATAGATTTTGGTGTCTACAGTAGGTCCTGTTGTGTCGACAGTAGGTTCTATTGGCTATGGTCCCCCGTAGTAGTTGCGTAGAACAGAAAATATATGGAAAAAATTAGGTTTTGGTGTTTACCGTAGGTCCTATTGTTGTGTGCAGTAGGTCCTATTTACTATGGTCCCCCGTACTATTAATAATACTATTACGGGGGGCCA
The DNA here is from genome assembly GCA_036873775.1 of Costaria costata. Lineage (NCBI taxonomy): Eukaryota > Phaeophyceae > Laminariales > Agaraceae > Costaria > Costaria costata. The sequence goes on along the minus strand of JAYJME010000311.1, from coordinate 13,040 downwards.
TAGTAAATAGAACCAAATATTGTTAGCAAAAATAGGGAAATATATAGGTTTTGGTGTCTACAGTAGGTCCTATTGTGTCTACAGTAGGTCCTATTAACTATAGACCAGATATTGTTAGCAAACAAAGGTAAGTATGCAGGTTTTGGTTCTACAGTAGGTCCTACTGCGTCTTCAGTAGGTCCTATTAACTATGGTCCCCCGTAATAATACGAACTACATCATTTCCTCATGAATAATGTTGGGCCCGGGCAAGCATCCCGGCATCTTGTGCAAGGGCCGGTGCTGTGCATGGCATGTGTGCACGCACCGCTACTCGTGCTCGAAGAAGGGAAGACAAAGTGCCTACAAGGTACAGGCTCGAAGAGCTCGACTAAAGTGTTGGATGTATCGTGTATGGGAAGTTCCGATGTACGTCTGATATCGGATATTGTATAGGATGTCGTATCGGGTATACTATCGGATGTCGTGTCGGATACCATATCGGGTTATCGTAACGGATATTGCATCGGATATCGTATCTGTTGTGGTTGGTGAAGGGAAACCAAACAACGCATTGCAGCTTCGCAAGAGCTCGAGACTTGCGAGTACACAGTAAGGAACACCCTGTCGCAAGAACCCGAGCAGTATGGAAATATAGAGGCTGGGATTCGCATGAACACAAGAAAGTTCGCGAGCCGTTATACTGGAAACGCCGGTGCGGATTGCGCTCCTTTTCCCCAGGAAGAACCGCAACCTGGGCCAACCAGTCTGACTATCTCTTAATGATTGGCATGTACTGCTGTACGATAACCACGAAGCGAGCCGGGCAGTTGCAGCAGGTGAGGATAGAACCATATGCGACCTATTGCTGTTGGAAATATCAAATATCCCAACCCCGTCGCAGTGCGATAGGGTGTCGTATCTGCAGTGCTACGGGTACGTAGAATCTGTCAGCGGCGCTCGGAAGACATCATCAGTACAACCAGAACGCGCACATAATGTATTTACCACAGCCAGTGTGCTTACATGCATACTTCGACGTATTTATATTGTTAGGTGTATGGCACGCGGCAGTCCCATGGAGATACGAAGGCGGTGCCGCGGCACTGCCACGAAGACCAATGGAGGTCCCACGATGGCCGATGGCAGTGCCATGGCATTGCCTTGGAAACGTAAAACAATGCGCATCGTTGGTACTATTGAGTGCGTACTCGTGCATAATGTCACAGTTGTTTTCGACGGTTCATGTCCACAGGGCCCGGTACTGCAATATTGAGCAGTTCTGCAAAAAATGCTGTCGCGCATTTACGGGCATACTGAAATATGCTTTACGGCAACAGTCAATATATACAGAACTGTAGACGCTGTTAGGTCCTTTTGTGGGGGACTTCCGTAAGCGTTGCAACAAACCAATATACCTGCACTGCGACGCCCCGTTTGTTGACGACGATGGGTCCACGGCTAGCGACGACACACTGAAGGATGATATTGCTGTGTCGGCTTCAAGGCACGTCACCGGGTGTCCAGCAAGAACAAGAACAAGAAGAAGAACAACAGGAAGAGGCGTACAGCAGATGAAGGAGGATCTTGGCGACGAGCCTCGCCACAACGGATGAGGGAAGGCACGACTACCACGGCTGCAACGTTGTCGGTGTCGTCGCCGTCGTCTTGCGTGCCAGACATGGTGCTCGTCGCTCGACTCGTCGTGCAGAGTGGAAACGGAAGCCTTTGCCGAAGCCATCACCATGACGACGGCGAGTCTCGTACTGCTGTAGTTTCCGCGTGAGGTAGGGTATTTAGAGATATATGAGGGAGTTGCTCTGCACCGTGCGCTTCTAACACAACAACAACCAACGGCCGCGGACGCGACTCCAGGTGGCACCATGCTGTCTGTGTGGTGCCCGGTGATAGGAGTGACAGATTTGAAAGTAGGAGATAAAATACACTGGCACGAGGTACAGTACTAGCTACGACGGTACCAGGGTAATTGACACAAAATCTTGTCGAAAACATGAAACCGTCATATCTGAAACTGTCATAATTGGTACGCCGTACCGACACAGAATATTGTATCTCTCACTTTGATTACCTGCGAACCTGCTCACCTCATGAGGGTATACTCGTGTGTGGTGCTTCTTGGGGGCCCCTATCCCACAGTCGGCTGCTGTTGAGTCGTTTTCTAAGCGCGCGATGGAGAGTTTTGTACGTTCAGCATAGAACTCTACATAACATACTTGTACGTAATGCAGGTATCATCCAATCTCCGCCTTCCGTAACGGTGGTGGCTTCGGCGCAAGCTTTCCTTTTCACCTTGACGGACGAGTCGAGCGACGAGCACAGCATGAATGTCCAGTATACACGACGATTTCGACGTTGTTGGTGCTGCCGCGGCAGACCTCTTGTTCTTCCACGGTGGCGAAGCTTGGGGCAAATATGCGCTTTTATCTGCTGTACGCTGCTTCTCGATGCTCGCCTTCTTGCTGGACACCCGGTCACGTGTTTCGAAACTGAAACAGAAGAAGCTGCATTAATTTACCCTTCGCCCCAATAAAACTGGAATCAATATCAATCAGTCAAGTCTGCAACCTCATCGGCTGAGGGGGCGTCAGAGTGCAAACATGTCTTGTCTTGCCGCGACGCTGTCGGCGTCTTCCACAAGAGGACCGGGCCATACGAAGTATTGCCTGCTGCAAGAGGACCCCTGTTTGCACAAACTTGCGACAAGGCAAAAAAAAACCAAAACGGATAGTTTTTCAGCGCCATCAGAAATTGATACGTTTACGAGTGGTTTTCCGCATGCTCGTGCCCCGGGTTGACAAAAACAGAACAACAAAATCGGTGCGGGACACACAAGCATGAAAACGTTTGCACGTCCTGTTTTTTTGTTGACCTTCAAGCACCACAGACAAATCGAGTATCGATGCATGCATGTGGTAAGGTGCGTGTTCATAGGGAAGCTACATAATGAGAAGCGATACGTGTTATCCTTCCGGCATACTTTAGTCTTGACCGCTGCTGGATTAGAGCTACTATCCGACATACATACATACCTGGTATTTTGTATGCTTCCGCCAGCCAGCCTCAGGCTGTGAGATCACTGCAACACACAGTGTGAAGAATATAATACGCTTCGTCTACATGGAACCTGAAGGGGTGGGCAGGTGCAAGGGGGAAAGGTGGAGTGAGCTGGTGCACGTAGCGTCCAACTTATATCTCGCCGCACCCTTTAGAGTTCCACAGCACCAAGAACAGTCCAGGGGAACCTACAGTACAGGAATACTCCGCATACAGGAGCATTCCGCATATTACAGTAGTCCCAATCTAGAATACTGGCGCAAGTAGCCCATCGGATAACCCTCTTATAACCATTGTTTATTGATGCACTGCTGTACGTTCACACAAGCTACTTATCGAGCACTCGCGAGACGCATTTTAGCTTGCACAGCATGATGTAGGTGTCACGAGTGGACTTTGGTGTTTGTGTCGAGGCCACGGGAATAAAGAAAAAGGCTTGGGAGAGTGCTGTCGCGAGTTTGTTCACGCGCATACAGAATATAATAGGAGCCCATGCACAGCAGCAGGCCAGCCAGCGGAGCCCCCCCTAAAAAAAAATGAGAAAACGGAGCCACACTCCTCGAAATGTCAAAACGAAAAGAAACCGAACCGTTGGTGTTCCTCTACGAATCGAGAAAATTACATAGCTTTCCAACTTACTTTTGTTTACAACTTGGTTGTAGTATACCCCCCTGGTCTGGCTGTCGAAATGAGGCGTGTGTGATTCTATAAGCGTGATCCTCTGAGCAAGCAGTAAACACGCTTCTATGAGTACAGAGTCAGGTCTTCTTGAGGGGGGATTTAGAGAGAATTGAAAATATACATGCACTCTGACAACCATCCCATCATTCGGGTTGGTGCCGTAGCCTGAGCTGATGCCGATTCCGGTTACAGTAGTGCTACATTGACGCGAAGGGTCATGTTTGAAGCGAGAAGAGGAAGGAAAAGCATACAGCAGATGCCACTACAAGTTTGTGCCACACACTGGAAACGTAAGAGATCGACCCCAACCGCAACGGCAACAACAGCGTTGTCCCAGTCGTTGCTCATTCCCGGCATACTGCTCGTTGCCCGACTCATTGTTCAATGCGGAACTTGAAGCCTGCACCTAACACCGAAGCCAATATAAACATGGCGGTCGCAACAAATCAAGTTGCCGACCATACGTAAAGTAAACGACAAACGTGTAGAGGGTATTTGAAGCGTACTTCAGCGACCTTGAAGAGTGTATTTGAGATACCAGTCAGCTTGGTCTTCTACATACACCACAAGGGGATGGATGGGGAAGGGTGGAAGACCCTCAATTCATAGTGCATCAAACAAGAGGAAGACAGGTTGCTGCCGAATGGTGGTATCACCCGACATCGCTTGCTAAGGTGGACACAAAAGCTGCTGAACGCTACGCAGTCTGACCCTACTGTAGGCCCAACTGTTATCGTGGGCGCCCGTACGTTGTGCCCCCCGGGCACGCCGCTGGACGACGTCCCGTCAAGGCACGAATTAGCTAGAGTGATCGGGCGAGAGGTATAGCCGCAAGCGTGTTGAGCCCGCTGGCATCCCCACTGTACTGCTGAAGGTCCTGCCTGATGAAGGAGACACTATCACCCGGGGATTGAGCTTTGATATAATCGTCGTAGTATAGGCCGTCTGCGATAATAAAAGGATGACACAACGAAGATGGTGCACAGGAACAATAACAAGATGGAGCGTGCAAGCGATCAAGGTATTTCTCTCGCGGCACGCGACGGCAAAGTACTCATCAAAGTCGTCGCGGGCCGGCTCGGCAACTATCTTGAACGGGGCTTCATTGTATCCGAAGAAAAAAATGTGTCTTTCGACCGGGGCGCCGGACAGCCAAAACGACGTTATCGACGGGCTCGTGTGGATACTATATAGGTTTATCTGTTCCCAAATCCCGTTAGAACATCGGCAGTTAATGTCAGAAAAAACGTTACGTTTTAGAAACTGAGATTGATAAAAAAAAACAGAACTTGGTCTTTAAAAAAGGTGTTAACTACCAGGTATACTAAATCAACAAAGACATAATAACATTTTTTGGTTGTACTCTTATTGATACCGTAGAAAACAAGGCCGGTTCCCGGGTGTGAAAATGAATAAACCTAAACTGGAAAATCGTCCTCAGCGTCGGCCATGTTCAATATCATCAATGTTTTACCCTGGTGTATGTTACTATCCCCCAGGGGGATGCGGGTCAGCCTGGTTTTATGTAGAGATCACCAGGCGTACAGCTCTACCCCCCAGACCATGCGGCGCCACCAGTTATAAGTCGGCGCAGACCGGGTCTTAGGCAGCACCCATAAATAGGGTTCTTCCAGCGCAGTCTAGGTTGACTCGCCGCTCTTGAGCGCGGTCGGAGCTGTGTTTAGACCCCAGCCTCTAACGCACTGCTTGAGTGGTTTCGGTGTCTCGGTACTTGGGTGGTTTCTGTGTCTAGGGCTAGGAGTACTCGTAGGGTCCACAACTTTGCGGACGGATGTTGCCAAGAGAACGTCGACACACGAAACGTTCGGCGTCTTGGGGTTTCAATAGGCGTTGAGCGCTTTCTTTTCGTTTCGGTAACCAACGAATTGATGCAGTTCGCGCAGAGTCTAGAGGCCAGACACTTGTCCAGGGTGGTGCACCACGTGACCTAGGCGGCCGGAAACGTATAAACGATCTAAATCGACACGATTGAATACCGGCTGAATGGATGCGTACACCTTTGCTTGAGCCGAAAACCGCACATGTTATAACTTCGAGTAAAATATTTTGATTTTTTTCCGGCGAATGGTTTTGCGCAGAAGCCGGCGCATACTCGTATTTTACTATATTTAACGTCGTAGCTCCTTCTAGACCACGCAACACATCGTTCGAATAGCGGCTGACGGATAACCAATGCCCTTCGCTTGTGTGCCGGTTGTTTGCGCGCGCAGGACACGGCTGGTATGTGGTGAACCCATGCCCTGGAACATAAGACCAAATGACTGCGACAGTAATCTCGACCGGCGTTATCATAATGGGCGCTACAACTTTCCTCACCGCGACTATACCCAAGGACAAGAACGCACGCATGAAAACGTCGTGTTCAGTGACAGCGGCAGTATGAAGCGACACTCCGCAAGCGGTGCTTCGACGAAGGTGAACCCCTACAACGAGACTGGGTCCCCCATGATCAGTAATGTCGAGCTCAGCGAGCACTGACACATCGGAAAGTCCCGCACCCTACAACCATCGGCAACGGTGAGTGGGGCCTGTGCCGGCACGTGCACCCGACAGGCCCCATGTGTGGGTTGGAAGCAAGCATCACGTATCTGCTCGAGAGCGGCAAAAGCGAACAGGAGGGCGTAATCCTTGGCAGTGACGATCCTCTTGTTGGCGGCAACAACAAGCGCGCCGAATGCCGCCCCAGGGGTAACTAGTTGGCGTTGGGGACGAAGGACACTACTGGTGAAAATGATGGAGAAGCATGGCGGCAGTGTCAACAGTGACCTGGGCAAAAGAGGCTTCGACGTCACCGCTTTGATTGACAAGGACACGTCGCTCTTGGTCAGGTTCAATGTCGGCCTCGGGTAGTGGCGCAACCACCAGGTCAAAACGTCAAACAAGGGCGATAAGGCTTGGGTACAAGAGTAGTCTACCTCATGGGTTTAGCGGCTGATGCTACGCTGGGGGGGGCTCATTTGTGTCCACTGTTTTCAGCCGATCAGAGTCTCTCGAAATAGTGACTACCGACAGTCCTATGGTTTCATGCTACTTTTTTTTCGCCGGCGTGCACCACCCCATGATTGTTTGGCACTCTTGCCTAAATCTAAAACAAAAACCAAAAGCTATTGTCGAGATAGATAATTATGGGTTTCTCACCGAAGTGGTCATACTGGGAAATCGGGACGTCCCCCCTACTGTAGCACTGGTCAGTAGGTTGGGGTCAAAATATGGGTTTGGTTCAGGTTTAATCACGCCGATTCTACTTCGGTTTAGAAGCTGGTCCCGTCGTTTCGAGATTCTCTTTTCGTTGAACAATGACACGAACCACTCATGGCACCTTCCTTGGCAGGATGACGAGCGTCTGTTCTCATAGGGTGAAGGTAGCTAGTTATTTTGGAGTTGCTCCTTCCGGTGACGTTGCACGTTTTTCCCCATCTTTCAGATCAGCCGTGCATTGCTTCTGGGTCATCCCTCCGCCTCTTTTCCTGTTGTTGGGGCAGGCCATAGCTGTACAACGTGTCGCAGTTTAGACACCATGCACGTTCGTGATCTGCGACTGTCGATGTGAATTTCAGCGTTGGTCGGGTCGTGACGAGGTGTGGCTCTCGGGTTATCGTGCACATAAGTTGCGCAACTGGCAGTCGACAATAATCCAGCGAATATATATTCTGTTTTTTCCACGTAGTGCGAGACGAAACTGGGCAAACGTCTCGCCGGTATCCCTATAGACAACCTACCACTGCTTCATAAGAACGTCTGATACAATAAGGAGACATAGTCCTTGTTTCAGTGGGTTTTGATCAAGAGGTAGGGTACCTAGAGAGATGGGATGGGAGGGTGGCGTAGCAGAGATCGCAAAGCCTACCCGCGCAAACGTGCCTCAGCTGCGGTTGCCCTGGAACGACCAGGACAAAACAGTATCAACACTGCTGTTGTGAATTTTGTACAGTCTGTACGGGCTGTTCGGTCTGCTTCGTTTTGCGATTTGTTCCTTGCGTTTGGTGTTCCTATTTCGCGATTGTGTTTTTTCGTTCTCGTCGTTTCGCCGTTCGACGCCGTTATGAATGTTTCGTGCAACTTTCCTGACCCAAATACCATCTGCAAGAAGAAAGTTGGTGTATTCCTGTTTTTGGCAACTATGAGTCGTGGTTGATTCTCGCTGTCGACAGCAACCAGGCCATTCTCTTTGCCAGGTTTTTCTTTCCGCGTTTCTGGTTTCGAGAGGCCACCCGGTTATTCATTTGAGCCCTTCGCCACCCTGCAGTTTCGAGCACAGCGCGGCCGAGTTGATAGGGGCCTTTGTGCCCGGTGATTTCCCACGCTGCTCGGGTTGTGGCAACATACTATGCCCGTTTTTGGTGGGTGTGTTTCGCGTCTAGAGATTGAGCGCAAATAGTAGGTAACATACCAGTGTGTATGACACCACTTGTCGAGGAGGAGCTGTTCGAAAGCCTCGGTGGGAACATGGAGTTTGTGAAACATGAACAATACATGCAAGGAGTTTATTCAGGGAATGTTTGTGGCAGCATCATAGCAACTCTACGGATGTTGCCGTCAATATTCATACTCTCTTCTGCTTTATCAAGAGTGGTTTGACTTGACGTAGGACATGCCATGGGCGCGGCGAGCAGCGAACTATCTTCGTGGGTAACGTTCGACACAGTCTGCGAATGCGGAGCGCAACCTTCCGTCTGGAACCCTCGAAGAAGGTATCGTTCCGAGCCATGCAGCGGAAGGGTGGTGGTGTCAATTGTGCACCATGTTCCTCTAAGAAGGAGCCCTGTACCTCAACCATAACGAGATCGTCAGAGACGTTGCACGCGCCTCCCGATGACAGCCATTCCAATGGGAAGGAAGAGGCCTAAGTAAAACAAATATTCCAGGTACCGGTATAAAACACAAAGATGTATTCCCAATAGTTAATTCCATGTACCGGTGTAAAACACAAAGATGTATTCCCAAGCGTTTTGACAGTCTCTACTCAGCTGACGGGTCCCATCGGTCTGGGAAGGACTCTACCAATAACATTATCCCATCCAACGCTCTACGATAAAGGTTATCGTCCTCCCTAGAAGTCCAGCATCTCGAGGATGAAGTCGGCGCCCTCTTCGACAAAGTCGCCAAGCACTCCGGTCATGAGCAGAACCACCGGCTGCTGAAGTGTTGCTTCTATCACCAACGCCAGCACGCACGTTGTTAGCCAATCGGTACACGTAGAGCTGCATCACATAAATACATATTCAGCACAGACAGACAAAAACGATGCAAATATGGTGGACGTTGAATAAAAGATGCTTGCAGCTATATGGCACGGCTGCTGGACATACACCACAATTAAATTAACGGGCTAGACGTCAGTCGCGTTGAGCTGCACCGTATGAAGTGCGGGCAGGAGGTATACCATGCAAATGAGTGAGCATCGATCGAACTAGAATTTTATGGCGCTGGCTGCTAGATACACGCCATAACCACCAACGAGCGAGCGGTCAGTAAATGCGGCCCGCACGGACAAATATAACGCGGCAAGTTAAAGTAGACAACATCCATGATAGAGCCATATCTCGTGGGTGTGAAATATACCCATCCGAACAACTGTGCTATATCTGGCGGTCAACGTTGACTCCTGGATCGGTGCGGTTATGGTGTGTCCCTGCTAAAAACGAAACGGATGACCTGGGGTCGGTGCTTACAGTGTGCCTGGGGTTCGTATGGCGTGTAATCCTGAACCTCAGACTAGATTGGTGGTTATGTTGTATCTCCACTGAACCGTTATGCATGCATTTATGGACTAGCCAAACATAGTAGACAACCGCAACAGAGCCATACCGCGGTAGGCGCGGGGGGGGGTCGTTCTGGCCGACCGGTGCTCCGCAGGTGAGGCACTGCCCGCACTCTTCGCAGTCCCACTTTCAATCGATGGATGCTATATATGAAGGGTATACGTTATTGGCCAAACCTGGATCGGACCGGAGAGGGTCCTCAACTGCAAGGAATTAGTACCTCAATATCCTTTGGCTTTATTTTCCTTTTACGTACACCTTGGTCATATAGATTGCTCATTGGGTCAAGAGTACACCTTTCGTCAAAACCCGTTTTGGGGGGGGGATTATGCTCAAACTCGTGCATGGCCGTAGTCGTGAGGCCATAGGCCCTCGCATCACTACTATACCTGGACGGAGCACGTCTGGTTTTCACCGACCAGGCCGACATTGCTAGCACCAAGAACTAAGCGCCGTGAGGTGCTCCGCGAGTCGCATGAAGGGTGAACAGCATCCTTCCAAGAACCGCTTATAAGACGGACGTCGGCACCTTTTGCCTACTTTCTTGCTCATGAATGACAGCGGCTAATGAGTTACTTTGTTTTTGGACGTGGCCACTCCAGAGACAGCAATGGGTACTACTATGTAACTGCCTCGTGAGTTCCTTACCATGTTCACACTCCGTGATGTGATCGTTTTGGAGGGGACGGGGGCGAACATAGAGCCCTCCAAATTAGTAGCCTCATAAATATCACGGACTAACACCCCTGTAGTAGCATGTACCACTCGTGTGAGATTGATGATATCGTCGAACGTCACGTGGCTGGTATTTGCAAGCCGCGTATGAAACCTTGATGGTTTTGGCTTAGTTAGTTTGTTGCCCAGGCGATGGCTGATGGGGCGGTTCATCAGGTTGTTTCTCAACGTCGTTTTTTTACGCACCAGGAGCGGGAACCGGAGTTGACACAAGAGCCGTTGGTTGGGCCACAACTTCTTTACCGTTGCGACGTTTGTTTGTGTTTAAATGATGGATTGAGGTACAAATAGTGTAGTTTGTGAACCTCCTGCAGTGAATGGTGTATTTAAGCTCCTACGTATATCCTCTTGAAGCCCCTCGTTTTTTCAGGGGAACCCGAGCAGAAATGTCTCAGCAGTGAAAACGTACAGAGCCAAGGCCTCGAGTCGTTCTATATGTCTGCAACAGCAGGGTGATACCACTCGATTGCTCCCAGTTACGTGACTGGCCACGGCTACGTGTGTGTTGGACTTCACGACCTCACATAACCTCCACCAGCTGAGGTTTGGCTTAAGCAGTCTGATTACGAAACATACCCGGGATAGTTTTCCTTATCGGAGCACTTGCAGTGCTGGCGACCTCCACCGCATCGCATCAAGAAACATCGGACAAACGAATGGGGACATGTTGTTGCCGAGGCCGTCGTCTTGTCAACGCCTCGATCTGAATGTGTCGCTGCTGCCGTGGACCCTATAGCTCACCGGTCAAACTTGGCCGCGAAGACAAGGTTGCTGTAGATAAGGCACAGAATCGTCAGTGCAATGACGGTGTTGACCACGGCGTGCACCGCCAACCGCTTCGACCGACACGCCTTGAGCCAGGCGTCGAACTCTTTTGCTCTCGTTGTCCTGCTCACCGCCAGGTGGACCCTGCCGTGGGGCCAGAGTAAAGCAAAGGACAACGCCGCCGCTTCAGGCGACAGGATGCAACCACCAGTATTGCTACGGTAGACGGGGGAACGTTCGGGGCTTCTTGTTTTCAGCCTATCAAATCCACTCGGAATGGACGAGACCCATGCTACGATAGAGGTGCAAAAAACAATTTTCTGAGGCTCTTCGCTTCAGGAGCTCCATGTACCACACCCGAAAACTGTTTTTCAGTAAACCGGAAGGCCAGCCCGATGACCAAACCCATGGCCCAGGCATTTTAAACCAATCATATTGCTAGACAAGATTGACATTTGGACGGTTTTGCGCGAAGGAGCCCCGTCATTCAAGAACGAAACATGCCAAAAAATGCAACCGCTACCGTAGCACGCGTCGGGAGTGACCATGCTAGTGTTTTGCAGTATTAAGTGTTTTGTTTTTTAAACGTTTTCTGAGTTGGATATTGTACCTCTTCAAGGCCGTTAACGCTGCGAATAAAAAAGGAAAAATCGAAGACCAATTTTTGGAGAGGGGTGTATTGAGTCACGGGCCGAGGTGGTCTAAAACGCGGCGGTGAAAACGGGATTATAAACGTTAGAGCAATACCGTGGCGTCAGTCTGCTCCTGCCTCAAGGGACAAGAAACAATCATCCATGGCGTCTCGACCCATGCTACGATAGAGGTGCAGTTTTTTGTTTTCTGAGGCTCTTTACTTTACGAGCTCCATATCACACACGATTTTCGTTTTTGAGTAAACCGGAAGGGCAGCCCGATGAGAAAACCCAAGGACTGACTAGGCATTTTTAAAGGTCATATTGCTAAACAATAACGACATTCGGACGATATTGGGCTAAGAAGCCCCTTTATTCAGAAATACCAAAGCCGAAAAGTGCAGCCTCTATCTTAGCACGCGTCCTTGTCCTAAATATGATCGCCCGTCAGAGTATACGTAACGTAAACACCAACCACAGAGGAGCGTCCCCCACATGTCTGGGGGTATGCCGAGGGTCAGTATTTGTCGATCGAAATCACCTATCTACCGGGCCGCGTCAACAGGTCAACATGTGTAGCGCAATCGGTATTGCGCTTGCGATAACTACTAAGCACAATGCGACGCTCGGGGGGCAGGAGGGGGGGGGGGCGTGTACTCAATTTGTTCATAGCCGTAGTCGTACCCTCGCGTACCTACTATGCCGGGACGGAGAACGTCTGGTTTTCACCAACCTGGCAGGCATTGCTTGCATCAAGCGCAAAGTAGCGCGAGGGTTTAGGCGAGTAAAACGAAGGGGAGAGGGTACCCACTGTTTCTTAACCTCCTCACACGAGTATCAGCTAACTCGAAGCGCGTGCGTTAGGCGCATTTTCTAGAAACGCACGGTCAGAGAGTTCCATGGATTTCACGTGAACATATGGGGGGCTAACATATACACTGGGCTCTAATAGGTATTGGGACAGAACAGGAACATCTACTCTAGGGCCTCACTGGAATCCCGAGGTCCACCAACATTGTGTACGCCACACAGAACTAAACAACCATCCCAGTTGCTAGGCATCTTACAACGCAAAACATTTGAACAGGCACAGGCGATTACGAAGATATGGTGCGGTCCCTCGATTTTGGTATCGCTAGGTTAGTAGCCCCGTCATCCTGATAATGCTGGGCCGAACCTCTACGCCATCTACCCTAACATGGCTGAAATATCGTTTACTCTCCTTGCGCCAACCTTGAGCATAGCGACAGCAAGCGTGTTGCTGTTGCTGCCACCGGTAGGCATACCCAAGATACCTAAACGAACCAGGTTCGAACCGATACAAGAAATCAACGTATTCCTTCGTTCCTTGAAAAGTTAACCGTGGAAAGGGGTTTCCTCTAGCTCTCTG
>JAYJME010000310.1:0-25794 GCA_036873775.1 Costaria costata | reverse complement strand
AGTCGCTCCTGCACCATGTCATGCGTGGGCCTCTTCCGCTCCTTTCGTTGCGCGAGCGTAGCGGGCGGCGACAGCCGCCCGCGAAGCGGAGATACTAGTGTTTGGGTCCATCGAAGGATCTGGTGTTGATGGTCCTGCATAATAGTGATCTCCGGTTGAAGGAATCCGTGCGGGTTGTGGCCGTCGCTACACGCAAATTGTGCAAACTATCCAGTTTCCAACGTGCCAACTGCCCACTACGTGCAACGAATTAGGAGTGGCATACAAACATATGTACCCCTCCATCCGCCCAGAATCCGATACACCCGAGTGTATCAAGAACAACGCACCGTAAACAGTAGCAACATTGTCTGGCCCGTGCTCGGGTACAATGCTGTGATAGGGTACAATGCTTCGATAAGGTACAATGCTGCGATAGGGTACAATGCTAATGCTGCGATAAGATACAATGCTGACACGTGCCACGATAGGGGTAAGACATGTTTTGGCTAAACCTTTTCTAGCTAGTCTGACCTTCTCGAATGAGGAGCTACCCAAAGTGATATGATTTCGCTCAACATTTTGTTTCATAGCAGGGGTTAGTCGTCGGGATAAGCGTACGATTTGTATCAGCGTCGAACTTAAGGTATTTTGTTCATTGAGTTGAGAGGATGTCTCCGTTAAATAGACCAAGCACGCCGGGAATAACTATTGCGTCCAGGAAGAGCCCACGAAGAAAACTTCCCCTCCTATAGGAGTAGTTACATCGTGTCGCCACCTGAAACAAAACAGCAAATAGTCAGTACTAACTCAACACATCAGTTAAATAACTTCCCCTACTCCATACCCACCAAATACATTCTAACAATTGCACAGTCTAATTGTAGTATATAATAGGCAGGGGGTATTCTTAAACCACTCCACTGCTCGAACTCACAGGTAGGTGTCCTAGTTTTAACAGCTATGTAAATTTAATTTCTCGTCAACAAATCAATAATTTAAATCACACCAACCCAAGACGTCAAGTAAATAAATTGATATACCCCGTACCCACTGTTACGCTTAACCCCCCTTTACGAGACAGGCCACCCGCACTCCACTGCTTCTCATCGCTTTTGCCGTCTTAATGAACCAGGGAGCTTCACGGCAACCTGCTTGAGACCCTTCCCTCACGCCTGTTTGCGTCTCTGGCGTCACTGAAAGAACTGTGAGTATCCCAGGAGCCCGATGAAGGGCTCCTAGGGCACAATGAGCTGTATTCAAGTAGAGATGTGCACCGGATAAAAACCAACCTGTGAGCAGCTTATACTTAAAAACCTGGAAGGCGTTTGCAAGTGCTTGGTTTTGAATGTGTATATTTTTTGCACTTGTTATTTAGATTAAGCGGGCATTTCGTGGCTGAGAATAGCGCCTTCTATCGGGTTTTCAGTGTTTGGAACTGCTCCTCGGTGCCTACCTCTTTTCCAGATCGAGCAAGCAACGGATACATCTGTCGAGTGTGTCTGAACCACTCTCTTGTCTCTAGAACAGCTAAGGTTGAACGGCCGATGCTTCCTCGTGGAACTCGTGCGTGGAGAAAATCGTCGATTGTGTTGTTCATCCGAGTGGCCCAACGCCTTTCATGGTTATACTTGGGCGTTGTGTCTGAGACAGAGCTGGTGTCCCGTGTAGTTTACCTGGAACCAAGGGGAAGGGGATACCATACCTCTCAGCCACATAACAAAATTAGGGTTAGAGCGACACCTGCTACGATAGGACTTGCCTTATTGCTAGCCTTATCGCCGGCCGTATCGCTAGTCTTATATAGTTAGCTAGCCCTATAGCTTCTGGCCAAGCATTTTCTGGCAGGCGGGATCCTGAAGAGAGGAGCCGCTCAGTACCTACCATTCGTGTCTCACGAAGCTATTCGTCGTATACCTTTAGTAGACCACGGGCGGGTTGTTCAATGTTTTCTCCAAGCCAGCCCAAGGTTTGGCTGATGTGTCAACGTCCAGGCCTTGTGTGAGGAGCCTCAACAAGTTTTGAGGCCACCCTACGTACTGTGGCATGTACTGTGTAATACCAGTCGTGTCGGATGTGTTACCGCCGCTCGACGCGAACATGTTCATGCAGGGTCCACCGTGTCCACTGTCCACCAATGGTTACTAGAGAGGGGACCGTGGCATAGAACCGAGAGGCGCGGTTTGCGCCCTGATGCGTCCAAGTACATATATATCCGACAATATGACGAATGAAGACCTCGTTGCAGCGATCGGTAGCAACAGAGAGCGGGTCCTGCTCGATTGGATTGGTCCACTCCGTCATGCGGTGATGCGTCTTACATGCTTGTTCATTCCACGCAGAAGGGGCACCCGTTGAATCGACCTGAGGCACACCGCGAATTATTTTTCATACCCAGCTAACCCACGAAAGGCAGACCGCTCTCCTATCAATGGTATCGTTTCGCTGGCCGTTAATAACTTCCTGTTTTGGGCTGTAGACATTCAATGTTTCAACCGGCTGGTGGGCCTTTCGTTTTTGTTTGAGCTATAGGATTCAAAGGTCCAACTGTGGGTGGACCCTGCGTTGTTCGCCAGCTGCACACAACGTCCTTTGCAACACCCCCGGGATTCATACCAAGCCAGCCACATCCCTAAGGGGAACCTTACATTGTGCCCAGGTATCCCCAACCCTCCTGTCCGGAACTTCCCACTCGCTTTCCGATGCTGGTTGCTGTGACATACCAGGGAACTGAATGACAATGCGTTGGCCAGCTTACCCGTGGACGCCTTCACGGGTTTACCGAAGCTGGAAACACTGTGAGTAAGCTGGACCTTGTTTCGACCACGGGCCTGAGCCGAGAGAAGGGAAATCCAAAGCGTTCGGGGTGGTGTCTGTGTTTACTTGTCACCATTCAGTCAATAGAGGTCCAACGTTTGACTTTCGCCTCCCGAATTGCCGAAAAAGGTGTAGAACGGCACCAGGTAGAATCTTCATACGTATAACTCGTAGACTCGTACATCGGCCGCACGGGTCCTGAACGAGGGGCCTCGAGTGGATGAAGGCCATTCCCTGGGCGTAGAGGATACGGGTGTCAACAATGAAAAATGCGATTAATTGTTTCTTTAGCACCTTACCCCTCCGTTTTCTGGGTGGAAACACTCTACTAATAGGGGTAAATTCGTTCAGGGATAGACCGTGCGCTACGGTCGATCGTAGAACGAAGCCCCATTCACATGGCTACCACACCCAGTTGATCAAACTTGTATGGTGATCATTCGATAAATCGGGTACGAACAGTTGCTGGATAGGACGTTGTGCAGATTCCGCGTATAATCCGTATACCCCCTTGAGTTGCCTCCCAGGCCAGCGGCAAATAGTTTGCGTAGACTATTTCAGCACTTCTAGGGTAGGGGGCTCGTCGACGTGTCCGGTTGGTGGGCGCCACATTCTGATTGAAGTCAAGCACGCACGCAAATCCGCTCCATAGAGGAGGAGAAGCGTGCAAATATCTCTTTCCGCGATGCCAATGTATGCCCTCCCTTTCCCACTTGGCTATATCAGGTTACTCAACAACAACGCTTTCACGACGCTGCCCGCCGGCATTTTCGAGGAAATCGGATCTGCCTCAAAGGAATTCGGAACGTTGTAAGTGTCTCTGCGCCTTCTCCCACGCCGGTAATTACTGCCGACAGGGGCATGGTGCACCAGGGGTGCTCCTACTGTTTCTGGGGACCCTCGCTCCAGGGCCTCTATACCCCACGATATTAAACTGATTTCCAAGGGAAATGAGAGTGCAACCCAACTGACTACCGGTATCCCACGGCTGTATTGTACAGGTACTGTAGAGATATTTTAGAGTTATTGTACAGGTATAGTAGAGGTAATGTAGAGGTATTGTAAAGGAATAGTAGAGATATAGTAGAGGTATAGGAAAGGTATTGTAGGCGTATAGTAGATGTATACAGTAGTAGAGGTATAGTAGATGTATACAGTAGTAGAGGTATTGTACAGGTATAGTACAGGTATAGTAGAGGTGTAGTGGAGGTATTGTTCAGGCATTGTAGAGCACAACATACATTCTAACGATAACGGATAGTTGTGGGAGCCCCGCCAGTCAGACGTATATCGAACGTACAGTGTTTCCCCTGCCGTAGCACGCCTCTGCACTCCTACATGCCTTACAAAATCTTACGAAACCTTACAAAACCTTGCCAAACCTTGCCAAACCTTACCATGAGGAACGTGGCCACCAAGTGTACATGTTCTTGTATTCTCTGAAAAAGACCCAGTTACCCACGGTCTGAAGACAATGCGTGTGTTTCACAACCAAGCATAGTTCTTCCTAACAGCACGGCATTCATCTGGATGGGCACGGCGGTGTTTAGCGAGCACTGCCGGTCGTTCGTTTGTGTGCGTATATATCGGTAATCACAACAGCGTGTCAACAATCGGCTTGGCATCCACACGTTTGGGATAACCCCCTCCTATACGATCCGTCTCCTTCCCTTCTAGGAACCTGGATGACAACGCGAACCTACAATGTGTTCCCACGGCCGTGTAAGTCATCGTTGTGAGGGGTTTACTTTAGTTAGTAGGCGTGCGTGCGTGGTTTCCGTAGAGTCCGCTGTTAAGCCCATATTCCGAACGTCCATCACTCAGAGCGGTCTGACTCGGATTATTGCGGCACGACGAGTAGTTCCCGCTCGCACAGGGATATTTCGTCGTGTCCCCGATTGGGTATTGTTGAGACGTGGCCCGTTCAAGTAGAGGCTGCTCGTGCCGGGTATCATCGCCTGTGTGTTTACGAGTCCGGGTGCAGGTGGAACAAGCGTTCTAATGTGCCTCGGACATCGTTCGCCGTGTGTATCAGGGTTCGCACGCAGATGAGGCAAGCTCTATAATTCCGTCGATTTTGCGTGAAACCGATATACCCTCTTGAACCCCTCTACCCTCCCGCCTGTGCGTCTGTGCCTACCGGCATATGCAGCCACGCTTCCGCCTCTGTGGAATTACCTACTACCGATGATTCGTGCGGGAAGTACCTGCGGTGCCCAGGGCTATTTTTTAACCATAGTTGTTTCGACATGTCGTTATAGCTGGCCTCGGTGAGTTTTTCTCTTGGGAGTGATAATCGGGCACGTTGTCAGAACATCTCGGAGGCCGGATATGACAGTCAAGTCGAGGACGCATGCAACAAGTCGCTCGGTTCGTCTTTCCGGTGGCCCATAAACGTGACGTCGCCGGACCTGATTGGTTTCATTCATGTCTTGGATGATCGTGTCGCCAGATGTAGGCGTCGCTTGATGGGGTACCCACACCCGATGGTTCCGAAACCATTTCTAGCCCATATGCATCGGTTACGCTCTGGTGCTTGCAATCCCCACGCAATGCCCCGCAGGATGCATCCCAGCCGCCGCAGTTACGTGTGGCACAGAGGACGTTTGTACATCTGGGGCGGCGGGCTATAATTGCGTTGCTGGTAAGAGGGATTTCGCCGAAGAATCAACTGAACACCTCGCTTCTGCCGCGGACGCAGCACCTGGTACTCTGCTCGACAACAATATCTACCTGTCAAGGACGAGCTATACGATGTAGCCGGGTGCGCTCAGACGGTCAACATATGTTGGCAGGCTTATTTCAAGAGGATGCCTTCACGTACGATCTGTCACAAGACACAAGTATTTCCAAGAAAACGAAAGGCCGTAAACGTCTGCCGAGCATCCAACAAATCCGGCTCGACCCCAAACCCGAACCCCAACCACAGCCGACGTGGCAGGCAGCTGCTTTACTCCTTTACGTGCTCATCATTTGTTGCGGGTGTACTGTGCTCGAAAAATGTTTCTGCTGTATTGTTTTGCGATTGCTTCTCTCTCCTCTAGAGCAAATACCGTATTCATATCTGTGGTTTCTGGATAGAGCATAGTGGCTCGTCGACGTACACGTATCACATACTCGGGAATACGTACAGAATACAACCGGCAGTGCCATATTTCCCCGACGCGCCAGCAGCCCACATTATGCGTGCAACGACCACACGTACGCCCCATGCATGGCCTTGATCCTACCTATGTTAACTAGTATAGTACCTAGGCGTCCATGCATATTTGGGGATCAAACGGAATTCCTTGGTGCGCAAATGTAAGGAAACGCATGTTATCCTATCGAATTAAACTTTCCCGTAACATATGAGGTGGAACATATCAGTCACCTTACAAAACTGGTGGCCGCAGGAAATACGCGTGGACGTGGAAACTATCAAATTAGGTCCGGCTCTATTATGCCCGCCCCTGCTACGCCCCCCCCCGCTATGCCTTCCGCCCACTCTGTGCTCCCCACACATGCGTCAGTGACGCTACGGCCCGATCAAGTTCCCGTAACAGTGGCAGGGTATGCAACCGTGTTGTTACAAGCAGTGCACAACAACGTTAAACAACACGGCCATTTCGGCTACTTTATGCTCTAACATTGCAGTATCGAAGACATGGAGTACACCCAAGGCCTCAGTTTCTGCCCTAATAGTAGAGTTTGGCGTTATTTCTTGGCATTGTTGAAGATGTGGAGTACATCAAGGGTAGAAATAAAGCATTGTTCTATTTCCAACGAATGGGCGTTTCCGTTCTATACCACGGTCTTCCCACACGCTGCTTCGACCGCATCCCGCACGTAACTTCGCTACGAATATAATATCTGTTGGCGGTGCCGATAGCCTTCACCCGATGCAGGTATTGCCGTTGGCGGTAACCACCTACACGTCGTACGTGCGTATTCATAAGTGCTATCTGCGCCGTGCCGGCACGCTAGGAAATATTAGCGATAAAGATAATACCTTTACATTTACCGCTCCTCATCCGCCTCTTCCAGAGCCTCTGCAATGTTCCTTCGTCGCTATAGGCGTGGTGCAGTCGGTATCAACATAGTAGTTGACATTGAACAGCTAACGCGAGTACTCGTGCATCTCCAGGCCTGATATAACCGGTGCTTCCGGCCGCTGTCCCGACTGTGGTATCGACGGGTGCTCTCTCCCTCCAACATGTCTCGTTCGTTTGACTCAGCTTGCACAGACGACCGTGACTGTGACACAGACAACGGCGAAGAGTGCTGCCCATTGACTAGAGTCTGTGAAGATTCTGCTAACATCGACGCTGGTGCTTGTGGTGAGAAGGTCGATGTACATATTCTCAAGTATACAGATTGTTCGCATATAGTAAACAGGTGATATTTCAGCCTATTTATTGTAGGGAACCTAACCCTAACCCTACACATACTTTGTATATATTCCGCCCCATAGGTGTTTATGTCGCTGCCGACAAGATGTTAGATTCACGCTGGGTTTTCTTAGCACGAATATGAAGGGATATGTTTGGTGGGGTTGGGCTGCTATAAGCCCGGTAGGAAGGGTGACGCATACGCCACCCTCTCCGAAATATACACTAAACGTCAGATACCACAGATAACGATGCCGAACATGACGTGGACATACCTGTCTAAGGGCATATGTATGAGTGCAGACGGTTCGGAACGTGTCGCGGATTACTCAACCTCATTCCTCAACTAGTCCACCCCCGTGTGTCTCCCTCTACAAGGTGACCCGCACATGACGGGTTTCCGCGGCCAAACCTTCGATTTTACCGGCAAAGACGGTGCCTGGTATGCCGTCGTCTCGGACCTTCCTTACATTCACCTCAACATGCGCGTCACGTCTCCTGTGCCTTCCGTACCCGAGATCACCTACATCACCGGAATTTCCATGGTCACTACCGACGACGACGGCCTGGGCCACAACATCGTCATCTCTGTCGCCGACCCGCACAGTATGGAGAGCTCCTGTCGCGCCGGTATGTTTTCGTGTCTTGCCGACGGCGCCCTTCACGTTGTAGTTGACGGGAAAGAGCTTCTTCTTGTGCCCGGCGAGATTTCTGTTGCCCCCGATGTGGCGATCGCCGCTGTCAACCTCCCTGGATCCTGCAGGAGCTTTGGATTCGAGAAGTACTGGGAGCGGAAGAAGCTCGAGATGCTTGGTCAGGCCGGTCGAAGGCTGAGTTTCTTCAACACTATGCAGGACATGTCTGACTGGGTTCTATCCGACCCCACCGCAACCAACATTGCTTAATGTGCAGAGTACGTGGCTGGCGCCAGGGTTGGTGGTGAGGCTGGCCTATTCGGTCACCAGTCTGAACACGCGTCATTCCAAATCATGACCCCGACGATCAAACTTCGCTTGAGCCATGGCAGGCTGCACCAGCTTCCCATGCGTGATCCCACCGACAAGTTCGATCTCCCGGATCATCTGACCTGGCAAATGAACATGGCCATCGACCATGCCGACATCAGGCTCGCCGCCACGGGCATCCTTGGCGAGACGCTGGTGCCTACTGTCGACGCTAACGGTACCCGCATCATGAAGGGCATGGACTCTATTCGCGGGGTGCAGGAAGACTGTGAGTATGGCGAATGCGTGATCAACTGCGTCGGCTTGATGTCTATACGGCCCGGATACATTGGCGGCATTCACGGTGACCCTCTCGCTCTGTACACGGAGTCTTTGATATGCAATAGTACTTTCGAATCGTTTTACTTCTTCTGTTTCGAGACACTGTGCATGAGAAGGAGCGACAAGAGTAATCACGCTCGAGCGGTAGGTGACATATCCTTAACTGTCCCCCCATAAGAAATGCGAGGTATTCACGCGATTCACTTCACGCAGTGCTCCTGACGGAAACTGTTCACCATTGTTATTTCCTTAGACCTAATGTAACGGTCGTAAAATAGCCTCTCCAGGACGCCTTCACGGCCGTATAAACACAACCGGATGTCCGTCTCGTCTGATACCCCTATACAACGCATGCGCTCGCTTGCAAGAAATTTAACAGTTCGATGTGGGTATGCATGGCGTCCAGAGCTATCCACCGCCTAAATCCATCTAAACGTGCTGTACATATTGTTCGCCTTCCCTGACGCCAACTCTGTGTCCCTCTGTGTCCACCAACAGACCGCGTCAAGGGCCCCCTGGGAATCATCTTCGCCCAGGACCAGCGTGAAGAGTAGATCAACACTCGCGTTTCAACCACATCGGGGGTTACCTGGGTCAGAAGAGAACCCGTGAACGAGTATCGATCGACTTCGGACATCGGCACCGGAATCGATTGCATGCTCCCTTTGCACTGTCTATGGTGTCTGTCGCTCTTGCTCTAGTGATGCCATTAATAGACTACTACTGCAAATAGCCGATGACGGATGCTACGGCAGGGGTAGCACTTTTCTGACCTAAATGTCACTAGGAACTCACGGGGCTCCTCGACTGGCCATTAGTAGTCTAACTAACCATTGTCGTTTTTTGTAACATTATTTTTCGTAACATACCTAATACATGGGATTGCTCATCGGGTTTCCCTTTCATTTTTTTCAAAGTCGGTTTCTGGGTGAGGAAAACGTTATGCAGCTCCTGAAGTGAATGAGCTCAGAAACAATTGGGTGCTATCTCCAATACATCTGAATCAAATCGGACCGGAGACACAAGAAGTATACTTGCCATTTGTGCTGGGTCCAAACAGTAGTAGAGACGCTCGTTGGGTTTGGGTACAGGGGTCCTCGTTTGAGAAGGGCCTCTTGTATATTGATTGTGGGTGCTGCCGATGGTTGTGCTGAACATGACTGAAAGAACCAAGATAACAACTCACACGCCACTTGTGTTTAACGGCGCCCTGATTAAAAGCGAAAGTTTGCGCTCGCGGGATCATCTTCATTCTCTTTTTTTCGCTCTAGCTGTACCCTTGAAAGGTTATTTTCGGTAAGGGTTCCAAATAAATGGCCAATTTTCCAACATATTTCAGCACTATCATAGCGGTATTTCGTTTATTTTTATGCGGCTGGATTTTATGCGGCGAGATTTTGTTTGTTTTACGTTGAACGCCGCAGCCTACTGCGAGTACGAGACAGCATTGCCTCCTATTAATAGTAGCATATTAGTTTACCACTCTACTTAGTAGTAATGAGAGGCGCAAGACCGAGGGAGCGAAGCGACCGAGGCCGTTTTTTGTTTTGCCATATAGCAAAATAGCCTCTTTTTTGCGGGGTGCATACGGGCTTCCATTTTTTATTTACGAGTAGTCTGTCTGTCTGTCTGTCTTTCTGTCTGTTATGTAAGGTCGGTTTGGGTCAATTGTGAGTTTGCGTTATTTTGTTGATGGCGAGAGCTGTACGAGATCGATTTCGCCAAACACCATATCTATAAGAGCGAGCTGGCTTGAGCTAACGGGTGGTACTTACTTTGTCGCAAGCTGTCCCGAGTTGTCGGAGGTTGCGCTGTTGCGGTGGTTTAGGTGGCCGTGCTGCTGAGTGTTTTTTGTTTTTCGGCGGGATTTTGAGTTTTTTCCTTCCAACGGACACAGCCTACTGCGATTACGAGGCAGCTCAAGGATATATTGGATCTACTGGATTACTTGCATAATTATCATCTAGATATAACGCATTTGAACACTACTGTATGGTCGGTGTTGGGTGATTTCATTTTTCGAGCGGTCAATTATCAATTGATGGGATGTATGGGTGGTCATTTGCTGATTGATGGACATGCATTGTAAACTGTTTCCTCTATGTTAGATGATTGGGTGGAGGGAAGTACGACAGGAGTCGTGAGGGTTACACGGATTAGAACTCGTGGTACACGGAAACTGGAGGTGATGGATGGAAAGAGAGGTGCGACTCTGGTCACTTTATCGTACTCTCTGACTTCCTCTTCTCCCCTCCCGAGCATGGTAATATAATGTTTCTACATATTGTGTAATATTCTTCTCTACATCCCGAGATCCCCATCTGCATGTGCTCCTGTACGGTACCACCCCCTGCACGAAGCGACCAATAAGCGGTCTTGCTTGATTTACCTGTCTACTACCGTAGTTATGAGGCGTTGGTTTGCATGCTGCAACAAATCTTTGTCATTGCGGGGTGCATACAGGCTTCCACTGTGCTGACAGCAAATAGCCTGTCTGCTGTCTGCTCTCTGCTGTCCGTGTGCGTGTGTATGTGTGTGTTTTTTTTTTCGTTTTGGATTGCGAGAGCTGTACGTGGCCGATTTCCACAAACCCGACGTCTACAATAACTGGCCAGTTCGGGCTAACGTGTGGGACTTCTTTCATTGCAAGCCGTCTCGAGTTGCTCGCAGTCGCCGTGTTGCTGTGTTTGGTGGTTTTGCTACGGTCCGCGGTTCGAAATTGAAATAGTTGGGATTTTTTAAGAGCATCAAGAATTCATAAACCCTAGCGTTGCCGACCAATTATCACTACACAGAGCACCGCAGGAGGAAGCCCCAACAGGACAGTTGATACTTGTTTTCTGGAGCCCCCGGGTGGCTGAGGGAGGGTCCGGTGGGCTTCAGCATTCAGGCTTGGACAACTCCTTCCTCTCGGTCTCTTTACGCTCGTCCATTTTGCATCATGCCTGGAAATAAACGGGTCCCCATACTATAAAAAATGGCATTTCCATTCCGGGGATGTATACTTATTTTTAACCCGTGGCTGCTTTTTGTGTTACCTTCCGTATTTCTTCCAGTTCTCCCGTCTATTCTTTCGTTCCGTATTGCTACGACTTGGAACGCACACAGCCTACTGGGAGTACGAGGCAGCCTTTTTTCCTCGTTTACCTCCATACCAGTACTCAGGGCACCGTTGGACACAAGCGGCGTGGGAAATGTTGCATTGGTTGTTTCAGTACAACCATCGGCAGCACCCCCCAAAATAAGAGGCACGTCCCAAATGATAGTCCCAAGAAGGTACAGTACTGCAGTACGTCCGCGCTCTTTACTGGTAGTCTACAGTACGAGGGCTCGCATGTATGTGTGCCGGCTTTCGCCTGCACCCACTCTCCGGGACGAGGCAACTCGATCGTTAGCGGAATGCATGAAAAAGGAACCAGCGACGAAGGATTGAGTGCCGGGCTACTCTATTAATAGATGTTTTTAGAAGTACTGGCAACTATGCTGCGATAATGGGGTACGTTGGGGGCATGAATTTTGAATTTGGTATCCAAATTAATGGTGGCAAATGCTGTGGTTTTGTATTACGAGTTACACACCTCACCCCTTAAAAGCAGGGAAGCAACAAACTGAGGAAACTCCGTCAACCGCACAGCCAAGTCCCCATAAATCCCAAAGAGGTGTACGACTGCCTGCGCTGCACCTTCTACTTGCATACCTTCGGAGCTTTCGTGAGTCGAGGCGCGCAGCGAGCGTTACGCGTGTATCCGATCTAGCAGCTACTGCAAATGAAACGTTTATGCTTGTCGTTTGGGTGAGGTTTAGGGAAGAGCACCCGAGCATGGCGCTCGACAATGCTCATAGCACTGGGCACTGCGGAAGGTACATAGGAGAGGGACTCCGAGGTATATATTCTGCACCCTCCACGACTCCAGCCCGTAGCTGCGTGGGTGGCCCGTGGGTTACACGCTCAACGCGTCCACCGGAGCATGTTTTGCCCCTCTAGTCCCCGAGGCTATAAACATTTGCAAACGTTTAGTTTCCAAATTTTGAAACTCAACGTTTTTGAACAAGAAGGCCGATGCGCTTTTAATTTTAGGTTTTGTTTTGTACAAATATATCTTCACTCGTATACTGAGAGTAACAATGCTTGGAACGCACACAGCCTACTGCAATTATGACGCACTTCTGCCTGATTGATCACTCTAAGCAGTGATGGGCCCGACTATTTGTAGGGCTGGGAATGTTAAAGAATAGGATCCTTGGGAGATCCACCAGTCATAGGTAGATGCCCATTGCATAGCTACGAGTAACAAGTGTGGTATGTGGCAAGATATTATTACTGTATGAGGACCGTGGCAAGATATTACCGTATGAGGATCTTCGGGAGATCTTATAATGAGGATTTTCAATCATCTTCCTAGAATCGCCCGGACGTACGTATCACACGGAAATGTCGTATAACAAAAAGTGTGTTGAGGGTTACGTTATTTACTTTCGTCTGGATTAACAAACCGTATGTGCCAGGCCAAATAAGCACAAAGTCCGAGCGTTTGCGACGCACACTCCATCCATTGCGATGCGCCTGGGGTCGGAATAACGGGAAAAGTATCAGCGACCTTATTTCGCCAGTCTCGTGCCAAGCTGTCAAGAGTGCGGCGAGGGAACTCGGATAGAGTTGCCAAGGTTGACTGACCTCAGGCCTGCGTGGTGGAAATTTTGAAAAGCCAGCCGTTGCTAAACCTTTTGCTCATCTGATTTTGAATTTTGTTTGGAGAAGACACCAGCAGGGCCCTCAGATCCTCACGAACGAGAGTGCATTCAGTGAGCAGGTTTGAGAGGGGCGCGATGGTAATGGCCATGGCCGGCTCGGATCCGGTAGGTGGCCGTGCGGGCACCTTGCGGGTTGCGGGCTGAGCAAGCGGGCGGCTGCCTTGTCGTGCTTACCACGCTTGCCCGTGAACACAAAAAATATACAAGCAGGGGGGTTTCCATTCAAGAACGTTCTCTTTTTATGCGGGCTGTTTTCGTTGTGTAACCGTCATAAGAAATATTTTGTTTTGCGCAAGAAAGCTACTGCTGCTGCTGTACACAGCACCAGTTGCACAGCACTGCGGTCTGCTGCAGCTGATACGTTGCTGGAGGTCGAGTTTGAGGCAGCCCATCCGGTACTTCTTCTGTCCCCCAGGGTAGTAGGCCTTGCACTTCTACTACTACTGTGCTGCTGCTGCTGCTGCTGGTGTGTTGCTGCTGCCGAGATTTTTGGGTGTGTCGCGTGTGGTGTGGTCGCCTTGTGGATCCCTCGCTGGGTGGGTTATGCCTGATGCAGTAGTGAGGAAAGGTTCCCACCGTGCACACGGACGAACAAATCCTCGTTACTTCCACTCTTCTGGTATTAATAGTGAGATGTTGCAGACCTTCTGAAAACGTTATAGTACGTACCAGGAGTAAGTTGTTGAGCACCCTCGAGTTCATTCTTCACACCCGCATCTGAACTACAGTATCTGCAGTTCATCGTGACATCAGTTTTTGTTGGCCCAACGAGCGCCTATTCCAATTTATCTATCATCGTCAGCCAGGCTCGAGCCCGTCTCGCCACGACTCTGTGTTGACCTCTGCAGGCCATTATCGGTCAGTCATCAAAGTGTGCATCATCACATTTTAACAGGGCACTGCTCCAGCATGTATCTACAGTGCTGCTTACTGCACTGGCTGAGAGTGCTACCAGGTGCTGCCAATAGATTGACGTTTAACGTAAGTCTCACGGTAACGCCTCATACTCTAACGGAAATCAATCCAAATGCACGGCGCCCGGACGCCCTGAAAGGGTACGCCAAAGAGAGAGACCAAATATCAAAGACAGATGAAGGGGAAGACCGCACGCAAAGTGGGCTAAGCGATACTCGAGCCTCCCACTGAAAACATGTGCTTTGCAGACCTCGATGGCGTTCCTGGAGCTGAGCGCATGGACGGAATGAGCCCCGTGGCTGCTGATGCTGGCGTGGAAGCTATGTCTGCTCCACTATTAACAGTGGCACACCCTTGCCCAACCACGGTAGTGGCATACTACAGGGGTCCTCATTTGAGAAGGGCCTCTTTTTTTGTGGGTTCTGCCGATGGCTGTACTGAAAGAACCAACGCAACAATTCACACGCCGGTTTTATTGTAGTAAAATATCCATTTTTGGTGGCGGTGAAAAAAAAACGATTTTTTCGGGTTTTACTGACAGTAAGTAAGGAATTTTTGCGAAAACGGATTTTTTTTCAGCGCCATCAAAAATGGATATTTCACTACAACAAATCTTGTATGATGATCGTATAGCTTACCACCACAATTCTCTGCGATAAAAATTTGAGTATCTCGCCTAGAATGTGGCTTTCTGAGGCAGCCGAAAATAAATATATTGAAAATTGGCCAGTTGGAATCCTTGCCGAAAATTGCCTTTCAAGGCTATATATATATAACAAAAGCAAAACTGAAAAATAAGAAGATCGACGCGAACGCGAATGTTCATTTTTTATTCAGGGCATTGTTGGAAACAACCGGCGTGTGAATTGTTGTCTTGGTTCTTTTAGTACAGCCATCGGCAGAACCCACAAAAAAAGGGACCCCTCTCGAATGAGGACCCCTGTAGTGTTCATTTTCTAGGTCTCGTATTGCATTGTGGAGTACGGTACCTAGCGGTATCAACGTACCTGGTACACTTGTTCAGTAAAAACACACTTTTTCGGGGACTATCTACTACCGCTGAGCCCCAGAAAGTAATTTCGAAACATGACCCAACCTTACCGTATTGGTTACCTCTATTAATAGTTTAGCCATTTCGCGAAAACCCATGACTCACGCAGGGCGCCCCCAACGGGTCCCTTCCGGGGCGCCTCAGGCATGCCCGCCTTACTATTATAGCTGCGTGGGCGTGGTGGACACGGCTTCGCCACGAGCCGAAACAGTACACCGTTCGGATGCAGGTTAGTGGCTGCTCGATCAGCCGATATAAATCGTACTGGCTGGACTTACCAGCGACCTAATACTGTCCATCCTTGTCCATTATTAAAAACCCAACATATAGAAACGGCCTTAAGGTTAGAGTTATGTGAAGAAGCGTCCGATACCTGCGTGCGTTGACATCGCACAACCATCCATGGCATGCTTTGTCTACGCGTAGATGGTAGGTAGATCCGTCCGGGAACACATGCCATTATACGTATCCCGCACCTCACATCCAAAGACGGGCGTTATCCTCATGCAGGAACTATGCAAGAGTCTCCTTAGCGTATCCGGCTTCACATACAGCTCACGCCACAGTCTTCAAAAACCCAGCGTACACCCACGTCGAATCACACTCGACAACAATGGTACGAAGGAAAGTCCTCGTTGCCCAATACCATAGACCACGCGCTCCAGCCGCCTCAATCCACAAAACCGTCCCAACGATGAGAGTCCGCGCCAGCCATGCCAGTTGGTCAGCAAAGAGAATCCCAAGGCGGATGAAGGGATACAGCTGTTCAAGCTGCCAGGCGTGAAGAAATACCCAGTGTTGGGTCGCGAACAACCCTTCACATAGCGACCACCCTAGAACCATTGGCCTCGAAACCTGTACCAGTGCCACGTCCGAATCCAGTTCAGCTGGACGCAGGTTAGCCAACCGCAACCCGTTTAACAACCATAGATGAACTATCAAGTCCAGAGCTGCGAACAAGAAGCCCAAAACATAGACGCAATCATAAAGCGTGATGTTGAGGACCTCCACATCTTCGCTCGAGGTACAACGAAATAAAACCTCTAGAATAAAATTAAGCGAAATCATAAACCCTCCAAACCAAAATAGCCGACGTCCTCCTTGTCGAACTCCTTTACGCCACATTATCGCCATATTGGCGCCTGTCAGTTCACGCCCGTAATAAATCATGACGGGCAGCAGCGCAAATCCTCCCGAAACGGTATCAAGCACAATTTTACGCTAGTGCATCGACCCACCAAAGAGGGGCCTGGCCCAACCAACAGAGTATGAACAACGTAATCACCAACCCCTTCCAGGAACAAGGGAAAATATTACAACCTGCAAAGGATGATGTGGTTCTCGAAATAACGCATGTCAGCAAGAAGGCAAAAGCCGTCACAGCCATGGGTTGTACCGTCAGAATAAAACTCCAAGTAAAAACGTCGCAACCACCCTGCGCCGAAGATGTACAATGGTGAGCTTCGTATTTTCTATCAATCGCGCCAGTGATGCCCGTGGCGTTTACCGCGAACAAAGCAAGTCCGAAGCTCAGGCCAATAACCTCTAGCACCCAGAACAGCACCCATTCGCCGCTGATACTCTTGAGCACCGACATCGCCTTCTCGTCCTATGGTACAGTCGTCGCCGACCAGGAGTGCATACATGGTCAGCAAGGGTGTGCAGACCAGGTAGAGCCGTTTATAACCCTAGAGACTTATATTATTGACTTATAGATTTTTTTGAGGAGTTTTGAGGAGGTTTTGGATTTCCCAGCTGAGGTGACTTTTTAAGGTTCAAAATATAGTACGGCCTTTGGCCACGCGCCCGGCATGATCAGAACGATACCAATATCCATTGCATGCATACCACGCTGTGCAGACTCAGCATGCGAGCTGCGCGCAACTCGCGTCTCCACGAGCGACAACCCAAACGACGAAGATTCCATCGTAGTCGTCTTCAATGAACGCCAGCTTCGGCAGCTCAAATCACTGACGAAGGAGTAGCCCCTGGTGACGAGGTCGGTACAACTCCAGTCACAGATGTTCCGGTTGCCATTGTTCGAATCTCCTCCGAGGGATCGCTGGTGGCCGCGTTGTGAAGTAGCATGTCCAGGATATGTTCACGTAAATGTGTGGTTCCCCGTTGTTGATGATGACCACATGAAGCCACCCTCGAAGTTGAGTTCCTTGTTTAGATCCGGATCGTTGTTCGTACCGTTCGTGAGATCTGTGTTCGATTTGAGGGTAGAGGTTGTCCTAACCTGAGATGCCCCCTCTTGTGGGCCTGAAGCTCCCTGTCGGTAGCAGTCGACATCATCATGAGTTGTGGAGTTGTGGATGGAGTGCCCTTTGTTTCCGGCGGTGCATTTCGGGTCAGCCTCGCCTCGTTTAAACCCAGGTTTCCTGCCCTTCTTGTCTTCAATGAACAAAGTGCATCCCCTCTGATAGTGTCTCGGCTTATTGCAGTAACGGCAAGCCACATGGTCGGGGTCGGGCTTGCGGTCGGGCTTGGGTTCAGCCATCATGGCCGCACCGCGTCCAGCTATCTTGATATCGTTGGCGTTCCTTCCTGACAGATTATCAGATGCCTCATGGTGCTCTGGATCTGTTCGAGGTTAAATGATGGGTCGAGATACATCATGAGCCGGATGTTCTTGTAGTTGTCTGTCAGGCCTTGGATTATGATGTCCTTAAAAATTATGTCCGTTATGGGTTCTCCCATACTCTCCACTTGGTCGCGATGAAGGGAGACTCGGAGGAAGTACTCGTCCGGATCTTGCCCAGGCTTCATTGTCGTGGCCACAAGTTCCGCAGACTTGCATCAAATAGTCCCGTCTGTGGCTGCCATATATTTGGAGTGCAGCTCCTGCCATGCCTTCTAACCATGGCCATGGGTTCCGGTCGCTCCCTTTCTGTGTTTGCGCACGAGGTAGGATGCTGGTTCCTCCGTCATCAGGGACAAGATGGCGAATAGTTCATGGTCGGCTCGATCGTATGCAGCCTTGCGTTGGGCAAGGGAGGCCTACCCCGCGGACGTCTCCTCGGTCGGCCTGGTCTGTCCTTCCATTACGTTATGAATGCCCGGGGGAGATATGCTCAGCATGATTCTAGTTTTCTCATACAAGTTCTCGAAGAGCGTGGGATCCTTCCCACTGAACAGTTGTCGTTAGATACTCCCACCATGGTCACTTCTCGATGTTGAAGACGAAGTTGAAGTTCGTTTTTCGGTCCTATGTTTCTGTTCGTCGGCTTAACTGCTTCAGTCTTTGTTCCGGCACCAGTACGTCAACCCGTGGCGTGGTGTACTTGTTTTTTTTTTATTTGTTGTATTTTATGCGGCATCCCGCGGCGTTCCGCAAATCGTCAGCGTGTGGCGTCCCGAAATACGACAGTCTATAGCACTATTAATATCAATAGTAACTGTTGTATGAGGGTTGTGCTCTAGGTGGCTGGGTGGCCTGTGTGCTGTAGAGCTGAGATGTGGACTACCGACTGCATGACCAGGAGCTGTTGGAGAGAAATGGTCCCGGCCATACTTGCTAGAAGTGGTCTTTCGTATATCCAACATCAAATATCCGGCTGTTCTCGTTATTGATACTCGCAGTCTAGTCTGGGCTCCCAGCTACAGTCTAGGCCTCGTTCTCGTTTTCTATACGTATGATGTTGTTGTAGGGTTTCCCCTTAACATTGTGGGGCCTTCATCCAACATGGCGTTTTGTTTCAGCAACGAACTTAAACCAAGGTTTCTCCCAGGTATTACGCAAAACAACCAATACTACCTACCAGATGCTGCGTATAATGGATACTTTTACAAGGTTTAATTTGGATAGGTGATTGGTTAGCATTCTACCAGCATACCAACATTCTAATACCCTAACAATATTATGGCGACGAGACGGCAGAACATGGCATTTAAGGTCGGCAGTTCGAATCTCACCGCGCCCAAAATAATAATAAGCCTTTTTTACGAAAAGTGGAACTTCCCCATGTCGAGCCTGAAACGTATTTCTGGATCCCGCCCACAAAATAGGAACCGCCTGGTGGTTTTGACACGTCCGCCCGTATATATTCTAGGGGGAGAAAGTGTTATACCGCTTAGTTTGGGTAGGTGATTGGGTAACATTTTACGAATAGCCCAACAGACCATTAAGAAAACATTAACAACAGACTCAAGGCCCGCCCCGCCGGTACTTGAAATGGGATTCGAATATCGGCTGTGACTGTGTTGTGATTAGAGTCGTTCTGCGATAGCCCCCCCAACCTTTCTCTAACGAAATCGCCGGTTTCGAAACCAGTTCCCGGCCGTATCTCCTGAAATACGGGGCCCCTGACAACCCCGACTTCATCGTCCGATAGTCCTTTGCAAACGAAAACTTATTGGAAGATATTTGTTTCCCAGCATCATTCCTCGTGTCGAGCAGCCATAAAACGCTCGTTAAAGAAAATCGCTGGTTTTGAGGGGGGCTATCGTAGAAACAGTCATTACACAACACCCACTTTTCGGGGTCTTCCTCCGTCGCCAAAAGCGCGAGAGCTCGAGTTGGCAAAATGCTGGAAAATTCGACGATCAGGGGAATGCTGAACCCGATATGCGCGGAAAAAATAAGCAAGTATCGGAGGACAGAAGGCGGAAGGGACGACACCGATACCCAGTGGTCAAGACTTGTCTAGCAGGTCACTGAGATGGAACATTATGTGATGAAAACAACAATAAAACGCAGGGATATATCCCATACATTACGAATAAGGGTTACACAAAAAGGACACTAGGTAGAGAGTTGGTGGTGGGTAACACGCGACACTGGTGACACTGGTGTTGCACCCCACACAAAAAAAAACTCCGAAACGAAGTGGGCAGTTAACCGAAAGACTGGAACCACATCTATCTGCCCGCAAAATATGTCCCTATTATTGGAATGTCGTAGTTTTGCGTCACGCACCGCTCGCTGTGGGGCAGATCTGAAATGTTGCAGGGTGCAGCCGTGCACGTTGGTACGACTGCTAGAGCTCACCAAAACGGCGTGTTATTTCATGTCGGTTTAGGGACGCCACCACAGTGCTGAAAGTTCGATTGGTGCTTCCAGGATTTTGTTTCATCGTCACGTTTTCTAATTTGGACGTAAATCTGCGTAACTTGTAAATTGTGTACGTACCAGTTTTCCTTTCCCGGCATGCAGTGCGTGATACGAGTACAAGAACCAGTACGATTCTTGAATGTTGAACCCCACCTTCACGCGATTGGTCGCGTACCTAAACCAAAGTGACATTGGGCGAAATTCGGGCAGTATAGAGGTACGGAGACAGGGAAAACTGTCGTCCTATCCTGCACAATGTGAGATCGGAACTGGAGAGGACAATGGAAGCACACGCAAAATAGATCTGCTTTCTATCAATACCTTGAAAACATCTGAATTATTCTCTAGGATAATAAAGTGCAGAAATCGGGGAAATGGTAAAAACCGTCATACTAAGCGTAAACTCTGGTTGGTTGTTCTTGGGCGTAAATAAATGTCCATGCCGAATGAGTTTGCCGTCTGTAGGGCAGATACAAGATGTTGCAGGGTAGCGCTGTATTTTCAACCTACTTGCCTGTGCACTGTGCCAGAATTTCGCGTGAATTCACACAGATTTAAGGACGCGACCACATGCGCGTGAAGACCGGGTCTCACCAAGCGGCGAAATGATGCTGACCCAGGTAGGTGGGCTCGTAACTCGTATACGCGTATAGTATATAGCTTTCAGCTCAGAAAAGTTACAAATTCTGCCGCCATAATATAGCGAACCATGGCCCCGGCAAGCGTTTACCAGGCTTGTATATTGCATGAGGTTGTTCGAGTCCCCATTTCATTCTACTATGCTGTTCCGAGACACGAGTCGATCGTAGGGAACTTGGTAGAACGGGGGGGAATCAAACCAGCGAGGGCTCATATTGTCGAGGGAATGAAAAATAAATCCCACCAAAGTCCGAACGCCTTCTATTTTGAACGGCCGTTATTTTTCAACTTGTGAGGAGGTGCAACACCAACCAGTCAGTGGCGACGTGATCTACATTATTATACTATTATAACAGGCCTGTGTATGTGTATAGAAACAGGTTTTACTGCGGTATAATGCATATTGACGTACGAGTAGCGTCCACCTTGCGGAAAACCATTCACATACGTATGATATATACCAGGTATGTATATATACCTATTAACGGGAACTCCGCATTGGGCGTGTGGTGCGCGGCTCCTGAGTTACGTCAGGCAGCCCGCAATAGAGGCAAGCACTATCAACCGGGCTCAGCCAGCTGGTTGCTGCGTAAGGTTTAGCTCCGCAGAGCGTGTATTACGAAAGAATGGCGCTCCAGGCCAGTGTTGATTATCGGTCTTGTCCAAGAGGACAGGATGAAAGAAAAGAAGAGGAGGAGAGGTGGAGTGAGAGAGTGCACGGCGCAGTGCGCGATGTACGCTCGATCGACCACAAACTTGGGACCCCCATAATGCTCCGTAAACTAAAAAACTGAAGCAAAAACCCTCGGATGAACTCTACCGAACGTTTGGGGTACGTAGGTACGAAACCGTATTCCTAGGTGCAGTAATTCCGCCGCATACCTACCAAATCAGCATGCAACACACCGCTTTGTTGTATTGCCGTAGCACCTCGTTGTGCTGCTGTGGCCTACTTGCTACAGACGACTGTGTTACCGATCAGCGACTCGGTATACGCTACTGGCTTCTGCTGGGTAGCATGGTAGCTATCCTTAATACGACCCCTCGATGGAGATGACATAGTCAAAATTACTACATTCAACTATCAAATTGAATTACCCAATAACTAGGTTATGATGGACTCTTGCTTGATACTTGCTGTAAGCGTCATACCCTACTCCGTTATACCGCCTCGAGTAGTTTTGACTCTCGTTACTTAGTCGGTGTACTTCTCTGTACTACTTGTCTCTATGTTTTACGTGTGCATCCGTTGCTAGGTCGCAACAAAAGTTTACTACTCCTTTGCGGCGTCGCAACAACATCAACCGTTCCTGCTTCTCTTATGATGGGTGTCCAACCGGCCCATGCTACGACAGAGGTGCACCCTTTTTTTTCAGAGGTTCTTCACTTTAGGAACTCCATATCAAACCCGAAAAATGTTTGTGAGTAAACAGGAAGGGCAGACTGATGAACAAACCCATAGACTAGGCATTTAAAAATAATCATATTCCTGAACAAGAATGACATTCGGACGATTTGGGTTAAGGAGCCCCGTTATTTAGAAACAAAAAAGCCAAAAAGTGCAACCTCTACTACCTCAGCACGAGTCAACCCTTGTACAGCTAATGAAACAACACGCATATCCTGGCAAAATGAAAGGCATACTACTGCTGTGACAGGTTTGAAACATGGACGATCATGTAAACCGTAACAATATCACACACAGACGCTCGGAACCCGCGCGGGGTGTATACATATATACCAGACAGACATAATACTCGGTACGATACTACTTCGTACGCTACATACTACGACGCAGTTACTGGCCGTAGGTTCTACTTCTGAATTGATACCAGTCGAAAAGCAGTGTCAGCCGTCGTACTTTGCTTCTGAAACACATTCCACACTGCCATAATGTTGCACTGCCCAAAGGGTGAATGAACAGTTGAAGACAGGTTTGTGCTGGAGAGAGGCAAGACGTTTTACTGCGAAAAACGCTCAACCGCATCTCAAGAATAAACAAAATGTCATGGATCAATTTGTTGACCAAGATTATATAAATAACTACGTAGCAGTCTACCACGTTTCTGCCGCTCCCGTACAAAGAAGACGTGTGGTGCTACTAAACAACAACTCTTGCACAAACAGACTAGCATCCGAACCACGTTTCTGCCGCCCGCCCATACAAAGAAGACGTGTGGTGCTACGTTTTACGAGGCAAATAAATCTTGCCGTTAAGTGGGTGCGACTGCGCGATGCAGATGTCCTCCTGGCGATCCAGACGATGCAGCGACCCCAGAAATAGTGATGCCCTCCTGGCAATCCAGACGATGCAGCGACCCCAGAAATAATGATGTCCGGCGACCCCAGAAGCGTTGTTCCAGCAGCCCTAATAAGTGTGATGTCCAGCGCCCCCAGAAGCGATGTCCCAGCAGCTCAAAACGATCGATGAAGATGCGGCGATTCCAGAAGACACTCTCCCCCGGCAATCCCAATAGATGATATACTGTGGCCCGATCCCGAAAAGACATTTCGGCGACCCCACGTTGCTGTTGTTAGTGTGGCGGCTCCGGAAGCTCCGGCAGTCCCATCGAACAGTGCTATAGCGATTCCGAAAGTTGTCTTTTCGGCAAATCCCAAGCGCTTGTATTTGCAGCGATCCCGTGAAATGTCTTTTCGGCGACCCCGCGTTGATAAGGCGACCCCTAGCTGACGGTCCCTGTTGATAAGGCGACCCCAAACTTCCTGGGGTAGCTATATACATAACAGTACGCACACTGGTTGGCTGAGGGGTGTTTTATAAGAGGCCCTATCAACCTAAAGTTTTGCCAAGCCACAGCATCCCAATCCGGCCGAATCAACCTAGAGTCTTTCCAAGCACTGCATCCACGCCGGCCGAGACAACCTAGAGCCTTCACAAGCCACAGCATCCTAGCACAAGGTTCTGGTCGGGGTTCGGGTTAGGGTTCGGGTGGGGTGGTCGGCTTTAGGCGCCACGGCCAAAACCCCCGTAAAGATTCACAAACAATACGTGTCTAGGCCTCGCTTGGAAAGCCTCCATGTACTTGAGTACGTAGGTGGATTCGGCCTGGTCGGGATGCTGCGGCTTGGAAACACTCTATACGTTGATTGGGACGCTTTTAAAACACCCCTCAGCGAACCAGAGTGCGTAGTAAATAGCTCCCCCAAGAAGATTCACTATTAATATCACGACACGTAACAACTACTGCGTGATCATGAGTCATGAGCCTCCTTCTCATGAGCCTCTAGGATGCTGTGCTAGGTTGATTCGGCCGGGTCGGGGTGCTGCAGCTTGGAAAAAATCTAGCCGCCTAAAAAACACCCCTCAGCTAACCAGAGTGCGTAGTAAATACCTAGTAGCTATCATACCCCAGGAAGATTCGCTATTAATATCACGACACGTAACAACTACGTACTGCGTGATCATGAGTCATGAGCCTCCTTCTCAGGAGCCTCTAGGATGCTGTGCTTGGAAAAACTCTAGCCGCCTAAAAAACACCCCTCAGCTAACCAGAGTGCTTAGTAAATAGCTCCCCCAGGAAGATTCACTATTAATATCACGATCACGTAACAACTACTTGCTGCGTGATCATGAGTCACGACCCTCCTTTTCTCATGAGCCTCCCTCCTTCTACGATGTAAAACTCCGATGACGCTGAGCAGGAGGTAAACGGCGGCGTCCTGAACGTGGCATCTGGAGGCTACGCCAGGTTCTTGAAGAAGGTGACGATCGCGAACATCGTCGTTCGCAGCGAGACCGGCGGCTTAGACTTCAGCCAGGACACATGGCACGGCGGCGCAATCTACAACGAAGTAAGTACTACTACAACAGGAGTAGTTGTATTGGTTTTTCCCCCGACAAGTGACGTCACGATCCCGGGTGTCGACTCGTGTCGACTCACGAGAGTGTCGACCTTGGATTTTCCACGAATAAAAAGAATCTAACCTCTTGAGCAAACTAAATTTGACCAGTCAGAAAACTGCGGGCACGAAATGTCTTTCTCTCTTGTCTATTGTATCATACTTCGAAGTATATCGTATCATATCATTCGTCGCTGAACGGGTTGGTCGTGTGTTTATACGTACTTCGAAGTAATTCGTATATACTCTATATATCATATAAGGTTTCGTCCCCAAAACGGGACTGCTCTCTTAGAAGTCGCACCAGTCGTACCACTTCTAAAGGGGTTAGAAGAGATAGTTTAGCTGTCGCTGTTAACCCTTTTACTACCCCAAAAAGTATCCCACACTATCTCCAAGTAATTTTGGCGCCAAAAACCGTTTCCGGCTCTAAAGGGGTTAGTAGGAAGTCTTGCAGCAAGATATATATGTGTGTCATGGTTCTCGTCGACTTGTGTGCGTTTCTGCTTGGAGAGCTTTGGAGGCTTTACGTTTCGGGGAAGGTGATTTTGAGAAATGTGAAGTTGCGCCGCGCGGGCTTTTATACAAACCTAACTGTTTAATAATCAAGTACAGAAAGGCGTCCACCGCCATGTCGAAAGGGTGTACCTGCTATTTTTGGGCGTCGTGGTCAAAATTAGAAACTGGCAGTCGCTCGTAAAAAAAAAGACACCTCAGCTGTTCGATCGAGGATTTCATCGAGAAGCTCGCATGTAATTGCAAGCTGCGTGTCATGCTATCAATAATACTACGGCCTGCGTGTACACGTAGTACTTCATACGCAGGTATGACACATTATACTGCATCTGAAAATTAACCGTTCTCTTGGTAATACTATGTATAATAATACTGCCTGACCTTTTCCACTGCTATTATTATTATTATTATTATTATTAAAGCGAGTACGTTGTCCCCGAAAACGTGAGCACAGTTCGAAAAGGGGTTCGTAGTTTCCGATTGATAAATCACGCCCCTCCCTCCCCCGGGTGGGGGGGGGGGGGGGGGGGGGGGGGGGGGGGGGGGGGGGGG